>JAHDVE020005054.1:0-30557 GCA_022606495.2 Halesus radiatus | reverse complement strand
TGCTATATGTACTATATTTCAAAATCGTCATGTAAATGTAATGTAATGTAATAGGTAGCTGAAAAACCACTATTGCTAATTATCATCCCAACACAGGAGTACGGGGTGGGCAATACACCAAACAATAAAAGAAATGTTTAAGTTAAATAATAATAATAACACATTAAATAATATGGAAAAGCAATGAAACTTGTAAAAGCCTTCCTATAAACTTCAACTTCTTTGACTCGAAAGACACAAGTAAACATCACGATATTGACATTTTCTTAAATTCCATAAATTTAAAATCTCAATACAAGGCATAGTGATGATTTTTTAAAATCAAAATACAAAATTAAATTTAAAGCAAGTAAAATTTTAGAACTTTCTTTTGTGACATTATTTTATGGATATGGAGAGATAAAGAAGTGCGATATCCGTTAGAGCGGGTATGCTGTCTAGGCGTTTTCACCTTTACTGTTCAACACATTCCGCACAACTCTGTATACGTCAGAACTGTGGGTGCATTACACTGCATCCCAATGGCAACAGATAAAAGTCACCTACAATAATACATATCGCCAACTATTCCGTCTGTCGAGATACTGCAGCGCTACACAAATGTTCCTGGAAGGACGAGTGCACTCTTTAAGGGCACTACTCCGCCACCGCATGGGAAGCCTATGGTGCAGAGTACGCCAATCCAAGAAGACCATCTCTACTGCCCCGGCCGCATGGATGGAGTCTCCCTCGATGGAGATGGGAGACCGTCAAATATCAACTTGTTATTTTTTTTTCTCTCTTAGTGAATGAACTTATTTTGCATATTTTACCGAGTAATTTTTTTCTATGTTTTTTCTGTTATTTTTTTCTTCCTCTTATTTTACGTACCTATTGTTATTTATTTGTGTGTATTATGTACACTTATAGAACGTATTGCGTTGCACTACCCCTGCATACCTTCTAGAATAAACAACTATTACTATTATTATTATTATTTTCACATCTTCGTTTCTTTGGTCATCGTACAAACAAACAATATCGTGTTTTTGCACGCACCGAGTTTCAGTGAGATAGGTAAATAAACATTGTTATCTGTAACTAAATAATCCATAAACTTGATTGCGTGCACCGCACATGTTGTAAACACATTTATTAAAGATATTTACACACCGATTGTAAAAAAAGAATAAATTTTTTTTTTTAAATAAAAAAAAATTTTTAAATAAAAAAAAAGAAGTTTAGATTAATTAAGCTATTGGAAATTCTTGTAAAGAGCATTCATCTTGCAAGACCTTACGTAAGTCGGCTATTTCCTCGTGGGTGATAATGCTCAGAACTTTCCGCTTGACTGGGGAAAGCCGATGCTATCGGTATCCAAGCAAAAGGAGGAGAAGAAGTTTATGTGGCGAGTAAGCGGTGTGACGATTCACACGATAAGTGAGATGCTTCCGATGATTATTATTCTATACCCAATGAAGAACTAGATTCAGCAAATGATGTGTGGGGATGCTGTGAATATGTCAGCTTTCTAAGTTTCTAGCAGACAATGAGCACTTGAGGTTTTATGTGAGAAGGAAAAGATGCGAAAAGATTAATGTTGATGAGAGAGGCGTCAATTTTCGAAAGTATCTATTAAATGGCTGTTGGGAGGGCGTTGGTTAATTTAATTTGTAGCTACTGGGGAAATCTCTTTAATGTAGCATTGTTACGAGCGAGTATCCGAAATCCGATCCGCCCAAATACAATATATTGTATCTATATTAGGATACCACACAAAAGTTAAGATTAACGGAACTATAACTTACTATAATTTACGGAATTTATAAGGCGGAATGAAACGAATGAGAAGGGGATGGACTTTTTAAATCAGATTACTAACTACTACTAACAGTCGTTTCGAGCAATTTCAAGCGATAATGAGTTTATCTTCCATTCTGAAACTTGGTGGAAATATACAATATATTAATTTATTTAAATTCCCTTTTAAAACCAATTCGTTGTTTGAACTTGCAGGTCATTGGCAGATGAAAATAATTCAATACAAAAGGATCGCCTATGGTTAAATGGATACTATACAATACGTGGGTGAAGCCGGGTACGAAAGCTGATGTTGAATAGATCCTATTTTATTGTATTTGCCAGAGTGATCTCATTAGAGGTTAGGAAGTGAAGGGTACGACCTACTACCTAACCTCAGAAAGTGGCGGCTATCGAGTGTCGTGCGACCATTCTGGACAGCGACCACTTACCAGTACTCAAACACTTACTTACCTGTCTCATGCAGACTGGACAAGGCGACACCTATCTACATAAATACTTACTATACTACAAAAAAACTAAGGAGAATCCCCACGGCGCGATAAGTTTAAAGCCCCAGTTTAAGAGTATAATTATTTTAATTAAAAAAAGCAGTATCTTTATTGGTTACTATTTGGCCCTTCTCCAGTTTCACGTGTAGGTCAAAAGCCAAGAACAACAGTCCGGACAGCGTCGCCAAATCTGGACGACTTGACAAAATGTTTTAAAACGAACACACATGTAGTAAAATTCGTAATCGCCGAGAATGGGTCGTACTGACAAGAACATCATTCAGAATGAAACATTGGTTTAAAATGGCTTGTTTAGTTACCAGACTAAAATAAACATAAAGGTTAGTACTTTCAAACCATCTTCATCTCCCCTTCCTTCCCTCATGTTACAAGGAATATAGGTGGGTACCTACCATTTTCTCCCATTACATAAGTTCGATTTTAGATTTTGAACAGGTTGTGTTTTGATTTTGACAAGCAACGCAACTCATTCGTGCTCTCGCGAACACGCATGTACATTCCAAAAAAGTATTACATCCTTACATTTCAAAAACAAGAGAAAGTACATAATTACATAAACAAAACAATGCAATGTTTACAGGAAGTATCCGACTAACTTGCCGAACCCCAAAAAACCGGTACGGCTTAAACAATGAGGAAAGAAGAACTAACAAGGTGTGAGGCAAGCCGCACCGGTAGGTACCCGATAATTACTTAAGAATCGCAATCTAAAAATATCTGTTGTGCAAATACTAGATAGCAAAACACGTCAATTGTATTGCATTACTGGCGCATTATTTCAATGCATCAAAATCGGAATATTTTTCGTCTGTGGCATAATTTTTTGTGTCTCTTATTTTTAGTTCGGCTGCATGTGTCGTTAGTGAGAAAGGGGAAGAGATTATAACGAAGCTATCAACAGGACGCCTTTGACTTAATGAAGCGTAATGAGTGGCGATGCAGTGAATGTACCTTTATTAAAAAGAGAATGGAAAATTTACAAAAAAGGAGCGGGAAAACTTAAATAATTATATGGGCGTTCGTCGGCCATTTTGCGATGATCCCCGATTGTCTATGGACACATTGTTTGTCCGATCTGTGTTAGTTTGCCGGTAAGCCATTGTTAATTGAAAATCTCATTCTTCGTATCGGAATTCGTTACAAGGATGCGGGTCGCAGAAGTGGAAAGCGATGTGTGGATTTGGGTTAAACTTGCTTTACTGAAGAGAAGACATTATAGCTGAGACAATGATGGATTCTGCTATACGGAATTCTGCACACACCTTCTCACTAATTAAAAGTCTATTTAGCAATTCAAACTTATAAGCGCTCTCTGGGAGATATTTAAGAAGAAATGAGGTAATAGGGATAAGGAAATTAAAATATATAAATAGGAAACGTATGAAAATAAGGTATATATAAGGCACGCTGAAAATCAATTAAATTTAATGACATGAAATTACAAATTAGATAACTTTGAAGCATGGCTAATTAAATAATAAATATGGCATAACCAATAACAAATTAAATATAACGAAGAGTAGAAACCATTCGCAATATTATGTTTCCGCTGTTTCCCTTATAGAGGTATACCCTTTACCTATCCAACTGTGATTTTTTTTATATTGAATGTTGTTAGTTTAACTTCTGTCCAGCCTAAAAAAGAAAGGGCACCTCTGAAACTAGTACAGAAAAAAACAGTATTTTAAACATCTGTTAGTTAGATTTAATTAAAAAATATACTATTATAGCTTAATAATTGGATGATTTGTATAGCGCCGTTACAAACAAAGGCGCTGTACAAACAATGTATCTAATTATTTACAGATACAGAAAAACATACTTACCTGCAGCTGGCAGCTGTCAGGTCGCTTCAGATGAACACAGTTTTATTATAAAATATTTAGACTTATTACTATTTACATGTAAGTTAAATTGGACCCAGATTCCTTGAATAACAGCCACTGGCACGCATCACGGAAGCCGTTAAGTCGAGTTTAAGGTTACAATACTAACTGAATTACTGAATTACTCCTACCCGAGAGAACTTACAGAACTGGAAACTTTTCATTGGCAGACACAAATAATACTACTCGGAATAACTGAAAATAAAACTAATGCAATAATAAGCTGAGTAATTTGCTTGTAAGACGAAGGCAGAAAAAATCTAGTTGCAAACAGCGCAGCGAAAAGGATATCCCTAGTGGGGCAAATGAATGTCAATCAGGAAACTTATAAGGGATGAGGGGTGTGACGGGTGACACCGGGTGATTATGGGACAAAGCGCGTATATAAAAACCTACAAGCAAACGTGTACACGTGTGTGCGCGATTTATTCGCTTTCATTAATGTTTTCAAAATTCTGATACGCAGAAAATTTAACACAATATGTGTTAAATTTAAAAAAAAAAAAAAAACGTGTTTTATTTTCGAATATTTGTTTGTTTCTACAATGATTTCATAATGTATGTGTGCTCATGATTGGAAAAAAAAATTAGCTATCAATTTATATATTTATAAAATACATGATATTTAATGGAGACATTTACATGGAGTAGATACTTTAGATCACCATACTAGGCGGCTGCCTGTTTCATGGTGACCAATGGAGTATAGTTACTTTGTATGAAGTCTAGTGTAAACATATGGATTTATTATATTAATTATATTAACAAGCTGACAATTGGAAAATTTATAAAAGGAAGTAGAAGATAAAAAGGAGAAAAACACATGCGTAAGGATTAATATCACAAAAATATTTTTATTTAATTTTTATATGTGGAAGCATGCTAACATGTACACATAGGTGCACACATACACACACACGCGAACACATATGCATATAATATACACATATATCTACGCATATATACATATATGTACGCATATATGCACGTATGTACCCACACACCTAAACAACATATACACCTCTATTTGAATACGAGAAATAGGCTACTAACACTATCACAATCACTCATTAAAATGAGAATTGAGACAATTTTATAGCGCCGTTTAGTAAAGAATGTGTTTAGTGACGATAGTGACTTAATAATAGAGTTCACTTATCCAAGCATCGATTTCTTCAAGTGGGGTTAATGTTAAGTGCCTGTGTCAAATATGTGAACTGTTTAAGAAAGACGATTTTTGTGATCGAAATGTGTATTTTCCATGAATTTGATAAGGAACTTGCTAACTCATTTATTCAATTGGCCACAACAATCAGTGAATATATTCAATGCACAATTCATACCTGAACTTGAAAACACAACCTGCCATTGGTCATAGGGCAATGCACGCCACTGCTATTACCAGATTAGGTGACCGAATAAATCAGCACACGTATGAATCGGCACACTTTTTAAAAGTGATATAAAGTCATTGAAAGTACGAAAAAAAAGTATCCAGAAAACCTAACCTAACCTAACTGAATTAATAACATATATTATTTAATTTAAAAAAAATCATATTGATTTTTTTCCGTACTTTATATCATTTTTAAAGAGTGTGACGATTCATACGTGTGTTGAATTATCGTGGAACCCCCAGATTAATATACCAACACGTATCTTTCCTATCTATCTTTGTGGCTAAATTGTTGCATATTGGGACGCCCAATATAAACTCCTATATCTGTTAGTTTACGACGTTCAACAAAAGTTGGTTCGATCCCGCAACAGCCTGCAGAATGTGCTCGTAGGAATGTCTGGAATGCTCTAAAGACGAGACGAACCAGACCGACGGGTATGGAGATGCTGCCCAGTCGCAATCGCCCAGGGAACCAGGAGTACGAGCCGAGATCACGTTTTATTACGATCACCACATGTTGCATCGAACGAGATCAGATTCACCACTATTGTGAAGATTCGAAACTTTTTAAATCGCACTGCACAGTGCACACCGCCAATGTATTTTAAGAATTGAATATACATTATGATATGATGACACCTACAAGGCGAAATCTACAAAGCATTTAAATATTGACTATGCATTTATGACCTTGAGTGTAAATCTGCATACTCGTAAGTAGACAACATTATATGTGTATCAAAGGTAACCAGTTTCACATAGCGAGAAAGGTCGTGCACCTTTTACTTCGCTGTTTTGCGAATGTTTTTCCAGTTCACTAATAAAAGGAATCGTCATACAAGAACGTACTTTGTCTGCGCCAGGAAGTTCTCGACTTGGCCCAAGGTTGTAAATCATGGACTTGGGATGGATTGAAGTACATCGAGAAAATATTGATGAAATCTAAATGAAAACTCTATTGTTGTTAACACTTTTATGTATTTTTTATGATTAATACATTAATATTCTAACGAGACTTTAATCTCTATAAGTAAGTTAGTGAAGGCCTGTGATTTACTGAGAATTTTGTCAGAAAAGAAGAAATGTTTAGGCAGTTGATGTAATTTATAAATGTGATATTTGAAAAGCACAGAAAGGTACAGTGAATTGCATTATTTGAGATAAATTGTGTATTATTTTTGGTTGCGTTCACACTGATTATTTTACAATATAAAGTTGCAATCACACATTAAATAGAAATAAAAAAGGTTAATCGAAGAATAAAATTAAAATAAAAAATTTACATTAGGAATATTAGGTCAAACGATTATGATACGAGTACATCACTGCTATGTAGAAACGAAAGAAAAAATAATACACTGTAAAGAAGATAAGTGACGGCCTCCGCGGTTGAGTGGTTACGATCTTCGGCTACGAATCCGGAGGTCGCGGGTTCAAATCACGGCATGCGCAAATAAATTTAATTTGCTTAAGGGTCCAGTATAAGACCGCGTATTCACCGCCGTTAGGAATTTTAGGCCTCAAACTCAAAACCACGGACCACCACGATCCGGCAGCAGGATTGGGGAAATATGGATAATGTAGACCACGCCGGATTAAAAAATGTTCATCGTATTGATGCAATACGAAACAAAAAACATTTGCTCTATATTTTTTTCGTTTATTCGCTGTGTAACAATAAATTAATAGAAGCTTGACAGACTTAACTTAGCAGTCGGAAAAGGGAGGATTTTTTGCCGCTTACTGCAAAGTAAAGCAAGTCGATCTGTTGGTATAGGTTAGGGTAAATGATGAGAATATGTTTTTTTTTTTAATTTTGTATATAATATATTAATAATTGACAGTACCCATACAAAGTACCTTTCACAAAAAAAAAATTTTGTTACTATTTACGTATTTATTTCTTCACATCATAATCTTTTATTTTTGCTTCGGAAATATTATAGAAATGGGTAACGTGGATCACCTGCTCATAAATACTTGTAAGCACAGTTTTTGACATAGGGAATTATTTTCATGGTTTTTGAATCAAGGAATTCGATTTTCGATTGTCCACTTGTGGATTCAAGATGGTTGAAATGAATTAGATGCTTTTTTATATGGCTGTTCTTTCAATGGCTTTGGTTTTTATTAATGGTTAAGGAATCCGACTATTACATTTAACTTAGGAACCAAGATGGCGGATGTGATTTAGATCCCGTTTATTAAACGGGAATAAGAATTATTTGTCTTTTGATAATTTTTGGGATTTCGAAACGGCCTTCAATATTGTATACTAAACAGCAGTAAAAATATAACATAGGTAGATAACAGTGATTTACAACCCACTTCAGATGCAGACAATAGCTTGAATACAATTCACCAGTAGTTCAGTCAATGAAGGCAATAAGAAAAACTGAAATTTTTGCAGGTGAATAATACTTATAACAGGGAGTATTTTCACAAAAGTCTCCTATATTCCCCTTGCCCCTCTCACACGCAAAGTAGACCAAATATGCTATAATTTGAAATCAAAAACGTTTCTAAGGACTTAATAGTGTCCGAGATACAGCGGTTCTAAATTATGCAAATTTTTTGTAAGTTATCATTCTTCGCTATTTTTTAGTGTTTTGGTCAATTTTGACAGTGAAGGAGTAATTTTTCGGTAAAGGTTAATCTATACTTTATAAAGTAGGCTAAAGATGGTACAAATTGAAAACAAATTGGTCTCCAAGGACCTAATATCGTCTGAGATACAGTTGTTCTAAATGAAGAAAAACATTCTTTGTTATCCATTCTTCGCATTTGATTTCAGTGTACCTCCAAACACTTTAATTCCGATTTTGAACCAAATCGGTAGAGAACTCAAAATTCAAAATGAACATCGAAATTAATCAGATTGACATTAAATTTGACATCAGCACCCCCCTAACATGACTTACGCCGCTTTCTAAGCAAATCGGTGTGAATATCTAGAAATTCAAGATAGCCGCTAAAACTATGGATTTTGATAGGCACAGATCGGCATACTTATATATGCAGTCGGGGGCGTCAAGATTGTAAATTATATGGGCACAAAAAATGTTAAGATTTTAAAAATAATTCGTTCATTCATTAGTTTTGCTTTTGACAGCCTGCAAAGATATAATCTTATAGATCTATACCACGTCCGTCAGTTTTTTTCCAGTGCGCAGGTCTTTTATATTGTGCCGTATAATAAATTAATCACTTTTGGACCATCTTAAAGAACGTTGCAAAGAAATGTGATTACAACAAAAAAAAATCGAAAATACGTAATTCCTACATTCCGGTGGCAGTTTAACACCTCTCTTCCCAGCTATTTGTCATAAAACAGACAAAAATATCGAATTTCAAATCGACGTCCGCTCGCTCCGAAGGGCTTCTCACAACTGATTTACTCCGGCGAAATAAATAGTTTTATCAACAATCGCGCGGGCCAGAGATTCTCATAGGTTTTTTGTATGACGGAACTGAATATAAAAATTCCTGAACTTTGAGGGAATTACAGAGAAAATCTAGATTTACTGAATTATTTTTAATAAACGCTCTTGGTTCTTGATCTTATTTACTCTGAGATTGTGGAAAGATTTTAATTAAATATGTTTGTAATGGGTGCAGTTAACATAACGGCGAAGGCACTGTCGAGCGTTTTACTTAAAATTACAGTAGATATTTCATATATAATGTAAAAGATTACAGTTTAAAAATTTACGTCACTGAAAACCTTAGACACTTTCGTAACTTTCTGTTAAGAAGTTGCAGATAAATTATGTGTTGTATTGCTTACGTTAGCATACTGCGAAGTGACGTTTAGCGCCTTATTTGAGACTGCCCCCTTAAATGGTCTTATTTCACAATTTATTAATTAAAAATAATATATTAGCGGCACGTTCCAGAGTGGCAAAAAGACAACCATTCAGATCCGAAACGTTGCTTGACTTGGCTTTAACCGTATTTGGTGACCAGATCCGAATAGCCAGGTACTTCCCCACCTTCCTCTTCCCCTCCCCGTTACTTTCAGTCTCACAACATAACCCGATTGGGGAGCACAGTCTCACTGGCTCCAGACGGGTGGGAGCGGCTGAGACTCTTGTGCGGTACTAAAAAATAAATAAAGAAGTGGCTAAAACAAATATAATATAGTAAATTTTAATGAATATTTCTACAGAAAGGAGCTGGAAATGTCTGTAAAGAGCATATTTATACTACTCATTTCGCAGGTAAACCTGCGACGTCTCGGTATTGAAGATTTAGTATTGGCAGATTTGTTAAAATATTTACACAAGACGTATGTTAGGTAGATAAGTTGGAGAATAAAAAGGCTGCGCGGCTTGTTTCATACAAAATTTAATTTTGTATTTGAGACCAAAATACTCACCTAAACCAAATGATCTTATTTTTTCATCAAACAGTATAGTAAATATCTAGTACGGATGATAATTCATTTATTTATTTTTGTTTTACATTATGAAATACAGGCCATTAAAGGAATTGATTTTTCGCGATTTTAGAGGCACATTTAACAATTATTTGGGGGCTAACGGTGATTTAAAAAAAAGTTTTGCCCCGTCTTACTTTGAAAATATAATGAATTATAAAATTTAAAAAAATATATATATTATATTAAAAAACTATTACGGTGGACTTTAAATTAAATTAAAAACGACCAATTTACGCTGGGACACAAATTTGTCCTACATAATTTAAAATATCGACCCGAAAAAAAGTTAAATAAGATTTTTTTTTAAACAATAAACCCACAAATAATTTTCTAAGTTGTCCCTAAAATTATGAAAATTGATTTTTTTTTTCATGACACATACTTCATAATTTAAAACAAAAATAAATAAAATACTTCTCATCCGTATTAGATATTTGCTAAAAAAATATATACCATTCAGTTTGGATGGGTATTTTGGCCTCAAATTCAAAATTAAGTTAAGTATGAAGAAACAGGCAGCGCAGCCGTTCCACTATATACGGTTATATCCTTTAGCACTTGAACTCATCCGGAAATGATCTGGTCTGAGATAGTTATTTGCTAGTGCTAAGGACGTGAAAGGCTAAATAAATTCCCATGAATGGTATTTGTACATTCCGCAGTAAAATTCTATTCCCACCACAGTATATTTATCAGTCTTGTAAAATATGACTGGAGAAATTGGACATCACTTTTTATAATACCTACCGTGGACAGATGTACCAATATATACCTGGAAACTTGTACACGCTTATATCGACCTGCTGTTTAATTTCTCTCAAGAGATCATTATGAACATTAGAAATCTAAAAACAAGCGTCGATCCAGATATCACATAAGAGAGTAGACTTACCAATCCAAGATGAACTGGTATCGGAAAAGGTTACAACGGATTTAGAAAAAATCCATCTAGCACAGGCATCTCTGATACGAAATTTAACTGAAATTAATTTGATTATACGCCCATCCGGACTTTTACATGGATTTTTAGAACATAATATAATGAGCTATCGAAAATTATAAGTACATAGAGTTTTTAAACAAACTATAAAGCAATTTGAAACCATATTTTAGAAAAAAATAACAGTAACATAAAATAGAACACTAAAATAAATTATAACACATATTATAAAAGCTACATTATCTACGCTACAATAATTAATTGTAGGATTCATCAAAGTGCTGGTATATAGGAGACGCTTTATTTTATGAACGGAGTCCGGAGAACTACGAAAACCATCGATATTACCAACTAGACGGCTGTTTAACTCTTTTAGAGTTCTCAGTTTAACTATTTACTTATATATATACATATGTGATGATGATACAGTGATAATTGTATAGAAGTTTTAGTTATTAGACAGTTTATGGCCTTAGGATTCTGTTTAATATAACTTTTTTGTTGTTGTTTATGTTTTAGCACTAGTTAAGTGATTGTATACATATGTAGGTTTGTGTGTGTGTTTTATGATAGGATATGTTAAGGTTAAAGATAAGTATAAGATAAGATAAGATATAATGTAAGATAAGTATTATTATTATAGTATTATTATGGTATTATATAGTATTATTATCATTTAAGAATTATCAAAGACTCAACAGAATTCAGAAGTAAACTTAAAACACATCTTTTCAGACAATCGTATCCATAAATTCACCTGTAAATTGCTTAGCTAGGCTGGCCGGTTAGTACTTACCTAAAGTCATTAAATAAAATAAAAATATAATTAAAAATTCACGCATCGGTGCGTCAAATGCGTCCACAGCCCGCAACACTGTAAACATCCAAAGTGTAAAAATAAAAAATAAATAAATAAAAACGTTAATATTTATTAAAAGCTTCTTACGCCCAGTAAAGTAATTTTATAGATATTTTCGAGTCCTAAAATTCATTTTATGAATACTTTTCAGTCCTAAAAATTAATACCAATAATTCAATAAATACCAACTCTTCTTGTGCAACCGATCATCTAATAAATGTAACATCAATAGAAAAGGAGAAACAAATAACCATGTAAAACTATCATCTCTATAAATAAATTTTTCTAAAACTGTGTTCATCTGAAGCGACCTGCCAGGTAAGTATGTTTTTCTGTATCTGTCTGTACATAATTAGTTAAGAAATATTTGTACAGCGCCCTTGAGGTGATTTTCACAAAAACGGCGCTATACAAGTCATCCAACTATTATTATTATTATTATTAAGTATTATTGTTATATTACACTAGTTAAGCAATTGTTTACATATGTAGGTTTGTGTGTGTGTTTTATGATAGGATGTGTTAAGGTTAAGATAAGTGTAATATAAGATAAGATATAATATAAGATAAGTATCATTATATGTTAAGGATAAGATAAGTTATGAGATGTATGTTAAGGTATGATATGTTAAGTTTATTAAATGATATGGATTATTATTAAGTTATAAGTTAGATAAGGAATATCATACCATGCCGTAATATGTTAAGTTATAAGCTAGATTGTAGTATGTTATGGTAAGCTACAAGTGTGTTAAGCAATATTTTATTGTGCTATGTTATGTTAAGTTTAGTTATGGGTAGTTAAGTAGTCCGTGGAAGGGAATGGCCGACCCAGGTGTCGATGAGGCTCGCTACCCATCACACCGCCAACCCTTCGTTAGCGCGAAGAGGAGGAAGGAACGTGAACAATGTCGAATTGGCACGTGGAATATCAGAGGAGGAATGGAAAGAAAGATGAATGAACTATGTGATACGATGGGAAGGAAAAGTCTGGATGTACTCTGTATAACAGAGAGTATGAAAAAGGCGAGCGGTACGATGCAGCATAATGACACGCTCGTCATCTGGTCAGGGAGACCAGATACAGACAGGGCTTGTCAAGGTGTTGCAGCGTTACTGTCTCCTAGAATGGTGGAATGTATGTTGCAATATGAATGTGTAAGTCCGAGAATAATGTGGATCCGATTCAAAATCGGGTTGACAAGAGTGTTTTTAGTTATATGCTATGCTCCTGTCAACTCCGAAAGCGATGAAGTGAAAGATGATTTTTGGACTGGTGTGAGCGATGTGATGAGATTAAAAATATGAATGAAAGGATTATAATGGCAGGGGATTTGAATGGGTGGGTGGGTATTAGAAGGGATGGTTTTGAATCAGCTTTAGGTTTATTTGGGGATAAAAGAACGAATGACAATGGAAACAGAATGCTTGAAGTATGTTTAGAGTGGAACCTATTTGTATCAAATACTTTTTTCAATCATAGAGGTATCCATCAATATACGTGGGAAAGAGGAAATGAGAGGTCAATGATTGATTTTGTAGTAATTGACTCTAGGTTGAGAGCCGTCACCGCAGACACCAGAGTTTTCAGAGGGGCTGAGATAGAAACCGACCATTTCCTGGTTGTGTCGAGAGTAAACCTCTTCCGCGGCTGGCGCTCTAAAGTGAAAACGGTGTCGACCTCAACAAGAGTCAAAATAGAAAAATTGCAAAACGATAATGTAAGAAGTAAGTATGAAAATTGTGTAGAGATGAGACTGAATGATAAGGTAATGGACGGTCTAAGCATAGACGAAACATGGGACCACATAAAAGTGAGCCTCTGTGAATCTGCTAGAGAGGTGTGTGGAATAAGTACGCAAGGTAGAAAGAAAGGTGATGCATGGTGGGATGATGAGATTAAAGCACTGGTCTCAGAGAAGAAGAAAGCGTGGTTATTTCTGATAGCAGCTGGCAGTGCTTCTAGCGAAGAGAGGGATAGAGCGAAAGAAGTTTACAAGGGATGCAAGAAAAGAGTACGTGACGGAGTGAAAGAACGAAAGAAACGCCTGGAAGAGGAAGAGGGGATCAAAATGACAAACCACTTCCAAGAAAATATTAAACTATTTTGGAAGGAGGTCAAAAGGTCACGGAACGGTCCAGAAAGTGGATGTGTGAAAGTGATAAAATCGAAAGATGGAAAAATGTTGACGAATGAGAAAGAAATAAAAGAGAGATGGACGAAATACTTTGAAGAGGTCTTCGAAAGCAATCCGAGTGATAGAGATTCCAGTGGTGAGTCAGGTATGAATGACGATGGAGTGAATGTTCCCAAAATTAGCATGGATGAAATTAAAAGATCAATTAGATGTATGAAGAATGGTAAGGCTGTTGGTTTCGATAATATTGCTGCTGAATACTTTAAAGGAAATAGCCGTATAATTCTCACATGGTTATGCAAACTTTTTAACCAGTGTCTAGAGGAGGGTTACACCCCATTAGATTGGAGAAAGGCTGTGATCATGCCTCTATACAAAGGTAAAGGGTCACGCATGGAATGTGGAAATAACAGGGCTATTAGCCTGCTAAGTTCAGTTGGTAAGCTGTATGGTAGGATATTGATTGAAAGGGTACAAATGAAAACAAAGGATAAAATATGGGATGTGCAAGGCGCATTTATGAGTGGAAGGGGGTGCATGGATCAGATTTTCTCGTTGCGTGTATGCTCACAGAGAAGTTTCTGGCAAAAAAACAGAAACTTTTCTGTGCTTTTGTAGATCTACAAAAAGCATACGACAGAGTTGACAGAAAAAAGTTATGGAAGGTGTTGTCTAAGTATGGAGTGAATACAAATCTTATACCGGCAATCGCATCGCTGTACGAGGGAAGCGTTGCATGTGTTAGGGCAAACGGTGATTTTACGGGGTGGTTTGACATCACAAAGGTGTTAAGCAAGGCTGCGTAATGTCACCGTGGTTATTCAATCTATACATGGATAATTGTATGCAAGAATTGAAAGAGGTGGGCCTGGGCGCGAAAATGAGTAGTCTGCAAGTATGTTGTCTGTTGTATGCTGATGATGCGTGCTGATTGCTAACAGTATGGAAGATCTACAGTCCCTCGTATCTAGGATGAACGAAGTATGTATGAAGAATGAGCTAATGATGAATGTAAATAAGTCCAAAGTCATGGTGTTTGAAAGAGAGAGTACGAAAACAGTATGCAATATAGTTGTGAATGATGAATACTTGGAGCAGGTTGATGAGTTTGTGTATTTGGGAAGTATGTTTACGAGAGATGGAAAGACTGATAGGGATATTGAAAGAAGGGTGAATGCAGGAAACTCCATTAACGGAGGACTGAACGCGGTTGGCACAAACAAAAAGTTGTCCATGGAAGCGAAGCTAGCAGTCCACAATGGAGTGCTGATACCAACCTTGATGTATGGCAGTGAGGCATGGAACTGGCAGAGGAAGGATGAAAGTAGACTGAATGCTGTAGAAATGAGATCTCTGAGACGAATGTGTGGTAAAACCATGTATGATCGAGTGAAAAATGTTGAGATTCGTAAAGAATGCAAGGCTGATGTAAGCGTAGTGAGCAAGATTAAGAAAGGGACGCTTAAATGGTTTGGGCATGTAGAGCGAATGAACGAAGAAAGGAGTGTAAGGAGAATATATGACGCGAATGTGAATGGAAGAAGAGGCCAGGGACGCCCGAGGAAGACATGGCACCATCAAGTGAATCAAATACTCGAGTCGGGCCATGTCAGAAGTCGGAATAACAGAAGAAAATGTATGAGGCGTTGTATGAATGTGAATGAAGCAAGAAGTGTATGCCAAATCGAGTTGTTTGGCGGTCCGTCCTCTCTGCCTACCCCTGCGGGGAAACGGCGTGATGGTTAGTTAGTTAGTTAGTTAGTTATACATATATATTATATATATATATTTTTTTTACCTACATATTTTTATTTACATACTACTATTTGTATATCTTTATTTACATATTAATATTTAATTACTATTACTATTACTATTTACCTATTTTTACTTTTATTTACATATTATGATTTACCTATTTTTATTTTTATAATTATGTACTTATTACTACTTATATAATTTTATTCACATAATTTTATTTACTTATTAGTATTTACCTATTTTTATTCTTATATACTTATTAGTATTAACTTATCAATATTTACTTAATATTTAATGTGTATTATTACATGCTTATTACTATTTACTGATCAGTATTTACTTACTTAATTATTATTTTATTTTATTTATGTTTACTTTGTTTTATTTTATTATTATTATCTGATCTTTATTATTTATTTACTATTATCTACTTATTAATTCTAATTTTTTTTTTCGTGTATTATTATTTGTTTATTGAAATTTCCGGATTATTATTAAATTGTAAAGAAGCTCATCTTAACACAGGATTGTCCTAGTGAGATGGGTGGCTAATGTTTTTGTTTTCATAATTAAATTTAATAAATAAATTAATAAAAAAATAAAAATCTTCAAAAGAGCACATTGTTACAAATTCACAAAGACCATTTCAATTCAACAATTTCCACAAAAATAAGTAACCGACCAAGATCACGTGGCAACTTAGAAATCCCTACATTTAAAACAAGTGCTTCTTAACTCCATTACTCCTATCAAGGTATAGAAAATTTTAATGCACTCCCGTAGAAAATCAAAACAGGAAAAAATTATAATTCTTTTAAATCACAAATCAAACAATTATTAGATAACTCCCAAAAGTAATCACACGTTTTAATTTCTTCAGTGAATTTTACAAAACTCTTAATTGTAAATAATATATGTAAATTAGAAAAAAAACATATCCTCTAAAAATATTTTATCAGACCTTTCGAAATATGACTAAATTAAATGTATTATATATCAACAATATCTGTAAAGTTGTTGCCCAGATCATGCATCCTATTGGTTAGTGAGTGTGACTGATAGTTGGTTGTGCACGTGTTGCAGAAAGATGTTACAATTTGTCCTGTGCTCCTCGTCGGTACATGGAATTTAATATGGCGACGATGGCAGGTCTGTCAATTAGGTGGTTAATAATATACCCACTCTAAGGTTAATGACTATGTTAATACAACTAGGTCTAAAATGATGCAATCGATTCATCAAACTTATGTAATTAATTAATTGAGATATCGGAAAAATAGGCAATGGTTTAGCAATGCATTGGGTCCACCACTTTAGCAACAAAGGAACCACAACTGTGGCTATTGGAAGAAATGAGTCACGATTTGTGACCTTTCATTTCAGGCTCCAGATCAACGACTGGCTTACAAATGGCAGCCTCCCATTGTGTGCCACGAACCGGTTTGGCTAATATCTATAAGGCACGGCCATGCGCGTAGAGCCCGATGGTATTTGGACTTAATTCTACAAAACGATGCATCTACTCAGTAGAGATGAGTTGAGATTTGGATTCAAGGCTACAAGACACAAGACATGGGCTCTAACCTTACCAAGACGAGATACTCGTACATTTGTATACCTACACTGCGATACACCGCTTTATTTAAAATGGTAAAAGTCAACTAGTTATGGACACAACCAAGCCTTCTTTAGGACTATAAAACTTTTTTTTTTACAAAAATAAACAATTTAGATTTCTTCAAAAGATGTATAATCACTTTATGGAGTTGGATGTATTAAATGAATAACAATTATTTTGTTTAAAAGTACTGTATTTAATATGTAAATATGTACATGTTTCAGAATCAATGGTCCCCTCATCGGGGTAAACAATATACCTATAAAAATAATGACAAGTGTAGACAAATAATAAGAAAATAGAAGAAATTAAAAACAAGTGATGAAAGCAGGTAAGTAATCAATTAAAAATGTAAAAATAAAATATTAAATAAAAGATGAGTACCAGAAATTTTTAAAATATTTTTTTATTAATATAAATAAAATAGCAAGGCAAAAATATATTATCATTTTTATTATTATTGAAAAAAAAATTATATTTAATTGACTATTAACACTTTTTCTAAAATTGTAAAAAAATTAAACCTTTATTTATGTCAAAAGAATGATTTGTTTCCATAATATGATTGGCAAATTCAGAATAATCATTAATTACATAACCACCTTAGGTGATCCTTAACTGTAGTATTAAAATTTTTTGAAGTCTTTCCTATATAAAAAAAGTTACAATCGTTACAAAACAATTTATGTTTACTATGAGTGTATAGAAATAAGTAGACGTGTTATCCAGAGAAGCTGTTCACTAAAAGGTAAAAACTTAGAGCAATGGTGTACTTGAGGATGCAGTTTTAGGGGCAACCGCTCGAAACAATGATTACTTATTTATTTATTTGCAAGAAACAAACAGCTTCTAATACAAATATATATACAAAGGAAGTTTAACAAAAGGAAAGCCAACAAAGTTAGTGTGATAGCAGTGGTTAAATACAGATGTTTTATTTACGAAGCTAACAAGATAAATAAAAAACAAAATAAGAAGGAAGGGGGGAGAGGAGGAGGAAGATAGGATCGGGACAGGAGATGGTCTCGGTACATTTAATACTCGTGGAATTAGAGAATTTATCCAAAGATTGGTCCTGCATCATTATTCATAATTTGATGTCATACTAACTGTACCTTTTAGAAGGTTCTTCAGACAGCACGTTCCTCGCCCACCACCTTATTTTCCTCCAATTTCACTTTTTAATGAAATTTCTGCAGTTCCTTGTCACGATTACTTCATGCGTTATATTTACTCGTACATTGAGCACATCTTCAAGCATATTTCAAATGGTCTAGTTTTAGGGTGGCAACGTTTGTCAGGGTTTACGTATCCGCGCAGTGCTATGAATATATACTCGTAGTGGCTAAAATATCATATTTCAAATGGTCTAGTTTTAGGGTGGCAACGTTTGTCAGGTTTTACGTATCCGCGCAGTGCTATGAATATATATATACTCGTAGTGGCTAAAACTTGGTCGTCCTCACTTCCCAAGGGAGACACTCTAGAATAATAAACGGTGGAGATATTTTTATGGAAACAATTCGTGTATTTATGATGCCACAAACCGAGCCGAATGTTTTGATATTATAATATATTCGTGATATTACACCCCAGAGGAAGTGGCAAAAAATAGTTTCCTTCACACGTAAACATCGTTCACAAAAACTAATATGACTCATACGAGTTGTGAAATACTAAACCCATCCGAATATGGCGTTAAGATAGCCAGCACATTATTCTTATGTAATAAAATTGTCTTAGCATTGTTTTAATTGCGAATTCCATTGTAATACAATGGAATACTGCCTTTGGAATACACAAAGTGGGCCTCCTAAATCTCATGAATTAATGTTAATGAATTTCCGGATTGCGTTACCTTATGACAGCCTACTGTGACGTCATATAGCGTGGTCAACAGCCTTCGTTGGTCTCATTCTTCAAACATGTTTCACTGCATTAGCATACGGATCGTGATTAATTTTTTTCAGAGAACTACATTTTAAAAGCTCTCTTTCGATTTTTTTTGAACTGCAGGGAAATCCGATTGGTCACCTCTCACATCGTATGTTGACCAATCTTGACTCCGCCATCTCTGGGAGAATAAAATAAATCAACAATTAAGAAATCTTTCTTCTTAGATTTTCTTCATAGGCCTATTTCTTAACCATGAATATCGGCAAAGTTCAGCGAAAGCAATTTATTGGAGCAAATCCCAACAAATAAGCTGGGGTTCAATTACGGTTAACGGTCACAGTAACGCGCGTTAAAAAATGGAGACTAGAACTCTGATTTCTATCAATTTTTCCTTGTTTAATTATTACTCAAACCATCCTGCCAGTATTGTAAAGGCTCTCGACTCCAATGCATCGAATATTGTCAAGGAATAACATGTGTAGTGGACGCTCACGACAGTGACATCGAATATAAATCGCCGACTCCTTTGGGGACCTTGGGTAAGGATTTGCGAATGAGACAGTGACTTCGAAGTCATCGGGCAACTGGCTGCTTCAACCAGTCGTGTCCCTATTTATTGGAATAAATTAGACAATTTCTACACGCGTTATTATTAGCAATTATTCTTATTTCCACAGAAATGTATGGAATAATTAAGGCAAACCAAGAATATTATCAAATATGAGTCATGTAGAAATGTGAGAGAACTATAAACATAAATCCTTAATGATTACTAACTAACTAACCGTCACGCCGTTTCCCCGTGGGGATTAACTCGATCTTGGCATACTTGCTTCATTCACATTCATACAACGTCTCATACATTCTCTTCTGTTATTCCGACTTCTGACATGGCCCGTTGCATGATTCATTTGATGGTGTCATGTCTTCCTTGGACGTCTCCGGCTTCTTTTTCCATTCACATTCGAGTCATATATTCTCCTTACACTCCTTTCTTCGTCCATTCACTCTACATGCCCGAACAATCTAAGCGTCCCTTTCTTAATCTTGCTCATTACGCTTACATCAATCAGCATTGCATTCTTTACGGATCTCAACATTTTTCACACGATCACACATGATTTTACCACACACTCGTCTCAGAGATCTCATTTCTACAGCATTCAGTCTACTTTCATCCTTCCTCTGCCAGTTTCATGCCTCCCTGCCATATATCAGGGTTGGTATCAGCACTCCACTGTGAACTGCAAGCTTCGCTTCTTTAGACAACTTTTTGTTTGAGCCAACCGCGTTCAGTCCTCCATTAATGCAATTTCCTCCATTAATGCAGTTTCCTCCATTCACCCTTCTTTCAATACCCGTATCAGTCTTTCCATGTCTCGTAAACATACGTTAACGTCTCGTACCTTCCAAAAACATAAACTTATACACCTGCTCCAAGTATTCATCATTAACAACTATATTGCACACTGTTTTCGTTTGTTTTTTTTTTCTTAATTATTTCAATAATAACCATTTTGGATAATAAGCTTCTGCTATCCGATACAACGGGTAATCACTATATATTATAAAAGAAAGTCCAAAAAGAAATGCGGCCCGCAAAAACTCAGAAACGAGTCCCGGTACGATCGAGGGAGTTATATGGTGTGGTAGATCTCTATCCCCCATGCAGGATGAGGGTTCTCGTTTTTACCTAAAAGGCGTGCTTTTGAAGATATAAGGGTTGGAAGTTTCGCCCTTTAGAAACTTCAAGAACAGTCTTCCGGAAAGTTCTAGAAAGTTCTGGAAGGAGTGGTGGAGTGTGTTGGTGAGCCAAGAAGGCTCCAGAATGTTCTGGATGGTTCGCTAATGCTCCAGGAAGTTATGGAAGGAGAAAGTTCTAGAAGATTTCAGAAATGAATGGCGGAGTATTGGGGTGAGTCTAGAAGGTTCTGGAAAGGTCTAAAATGTTCGATAATCTTAATTTTAATCAATATATATTATTAAAAAAAAGTATTTGAGAGCATTCCACAACATTCCAGAACATCCCGGAACATTCTGGAATGTTCGGGAATAGGGGATCGAGAACATCATTGGCGAACATACCAGTTTTTTTAAATTTATGCAACCACTGTAAAAAGATTAAGCAAATTCATTTAACAAAACATTTTTTTTAAATTCTGTCGCTAAAGGTTTGTAATATCGGATTCCCAGAATATCGGCAGGTTAAGAATGGGTACCAATTATCAATCTTACAGCCGTTCATCCCAACCATACTGAGCAACTGTTGAGCTGAAATTTGGACTTAACATTGTTCAAATGCACAAATACGCTCTTCCCAATGAAACTCTCAATCAAATTTAGGATCAATTTAGGGTATCGATTTTTATGGATTAAGTTCCTCTCAACAGAGGACTAGCTATAAAAAGTGTTAACATGGTGAACAAATGTTAGTGAAATGTCAAACGTCATTATTGGTTCGCGATCTATTTATGGCGATTCAATTATTGAATGACAAAGATTTATTTCCATTTTCAAATGCCAAAAGATGTTTTTTGTATGTTGTAAATAAAATTGAAGTGAACTTTACTTATTTTACTTATTATAAGCTACGTTTTGCCTTGTTTCTCACGAAAGAGAAATGTCAAATGTAAAATGTACATCTATAAAAGTTGGCGGGCAATACGAATATATTTTAATGTGTACGCGGGCACCTCAATAGACAATTTAGATTAAAAAATGCTTGGAAACAGGCAAACAGAGCGAATGGTGCAGATCAGATAGATCATTCGAAAAATTTGGAAGAACGGTCGTTAGTGTCTTGTTAATCTTCAACGTTTTCCCGGGCAACATTGCTTTTTAAAATGTAATGGAAATCTGTCAAAGCCAACGAGGTGTGAAATCTCATTAATGGCGACAAAAGGTAACAGTGAAATCAAGAATAAAACGAACAAATCCGTTCAAGTTTGTAATGATTTCTATCAACCTAATACAAATAACACTCAAACATCGGGTGAATGTGGCCGAGTCATGCTATTTGTCGATAGCTATTTATTATTTAATTCTGACACATATTTCAATCATGACCTTCATTGGAACACTTTCTCATATATTTATTCAAACTCGATTGTAATGGCGTTTACAGTCTGACCTTTAAAAGTAGACATAAATTGAGGGCGCTGGGATCGTTTAAAGGGTTTTAAATGGCGACACAAAGCTGGCCCATAAGAAAATCAAAGTAAGTTAAAAAACATATGGTCCTAAAATTAGTGGTAGTTTCTAAAAGGAGATGATTCTACATCGTATTCTAAGATTTACATGGCGAGGCGATTTTTTTTTTTGGAAAATTAATGTACTGAAATAACCATGTATTAGATGTTAGATAAATAAATACAAAAAAAAAACAAAACAAAAAAATCAAATTCACAGAGCAAAATTATAAGTAAAACAAACGTAAAAAAACGAATTACGACAATTTGCCTTGTTTCTTTTGAATGTGAAGAACACATTTCAAAGACAAATTGAGTAGTTTAGTGTTGCCATGGTAATGAATATTTGTATTTCCAAAATAATAAATATTTACAATTAAATGCCAAGCTATAACTCGCCTTCTATCTTTTTTTTAAGAACGAGTATCAAATATAAACATTTAAAAATTACCTATTCCGACAGATTTTTATTATTTTTTTACATTTACATTGAAATTTTTTTATACCGCTTTATTACCTAACTCCAGGTACCCATGTATATAATTTTAAATCTTTATTACAGGGATAAAAAATGTAATTTTATCATCAAAAGACCAACTTAATTTTATGACGCAAGTTTCAAAAAGATGACTGTCCAGTTATCCGAGTTTTACCGTAGGTTTATAGATAAATTTTCAGTAAATCTGTACCATTATCCATGTGATTCGGCATTGTATTTTACTTGGTTCGAAGTAAGTTTGATATTGTTCAAATTTTTAACAAACCCTGACAAGAAATCCACCCGGGTACATATTTTTTTCAAAAGAAAGAGAAAAGCTAGGTTGAAATGATAAAAAAATGTTTAGACACACGAATAACATTAAAAAAATATTTACATGTGGTTAACTTAGAGTTTATTGAAAATATTTATTACGTAAGTTTAATTAATCAATTGCATCTGATTACGCTGTCTGACAGGAGAGTTTATGTCAGACCTAGTTGTATTATATAGAATCATTAACAACCCAATTGACAGCCCTGCCATCCTCGCCACTATTAAATTAAATGTACCGACGAGGAACACAAGTCAAACTGTAAGATTTTTCTGCAACACTTACACAATCAACTATCAGTCTCATTCATTAACTAATAGGATGCATGATCTGGGCAACAGGTTTGGAAGCGTTGTCGATGTATTTGTTGACTCCATTCATACAGTACAGGGTCATCTATACTAGCACTTTGATGAATCCCATAATATGTAGTATTGTAGAGTGGATAATATAGGGTTAATGATTTGGGTTATAATATTGTTTTGGTTTTCTATTTTATGTCACTGGTAAACTTTTGAAAAAGATTGTTCATTACTTTATGGGTTAGAATCTCTATGAACTAAGTAAGTTTTGATAGCTCTTCATATTATGTTCTAAAATCCATTTAAAAGCCCAGATGGGCGTATAATCAAATAAATAAATAAAACACTGTATTTTCTCCATTAGTTGAGAATATATGGGAATATGGTGAAGGGCTGAAGAGAGCGAAGGCCAGAGAGAGAAATGAGTTGAACAATACGAATGGGAAGTACGTGGTTTCGGATCTCTAATCGCAATCACTAGTCTTGTTTTGATGTTGCCTTTAGTTCCGTATATAAAAGATCTAAATATTTACAATAAAGTTTCCATCAAAGTCCATTCACTCTGCTTCTAACTGCCGAGATAAACTTTTACGAGAAAAACAATCGATGCAGTTGTTACAACAGTTAAAGTTCGTGCCCTAGTTTCAGTTCAAAACGCGGATCAAAAGAACGACATCGTAACTAACTTCGTTTATATCGAAGGTAAAGAAAGCCTAATAAATTATTGCAGAAATCGAGATTACTTACAAACGGTTTAAAAATAATTGTGTATTTTGAGATATTGCCCATAAATTCAATTGTGCCTAGACTTCACGCGGAAGGTAATATGTTTTCAGACATACGAGTAGTAGATATGTTCAACCGTACGATACAATACAAAAATACGATCGTTGCAAACATCCTCAGCAATGTGAGTTATGTTTTGTATATTCGCCTTATTTGGAATGGTACTTACTCGTACACGATGATATTGATTAATTTGTTCGTGAGACAAATTAAATAATTAATTGTATTTCGTGAAGACTATCTATTTTACCTATGTACCTACTGTCATGTGTTTTACACCTGTGTCACTATTGTAAATTGATTTTTTATAACAAAATATGTAAAAGTCCATATATATAATAAATTAATTAATAAAAAAAACAAATTTATATAAAGCGGTAACTTAATCAACGATGAGAAGACATTATAATTTTAGCGACTGATTTCGCTGAAAATACCACAGTTTGTTCTTATTAGTGCCGGAAAGGTTTAGAGAGTAGTTTTAATGAAATCCAATATGTAAACCTGTTGCTATAACGCTTTAAAATTAATATGTAAAACATTGAACCCGCAATGTTGTATTAAGGTTAGCCCATAGATATACCACTCTGGTTAGTCACAGATTACATATTCAAAAGAAGGTCTATTTGGGTAAAATATTTTCAAAATGGAAAATACAAGTAGGACCTACTTATAAACATTATTTAGATATAATTTAAAAAAAAAAAATTTTGGAATGAAATAATTTTTCATAATTTTTTTTTTCTTTATTTATAGATAGTAATAGTCGTCACAATGCATTACTTTCGCTGTCAAATCAATTATGGCACCCAAACGACAAACAAGAATTCACAACTTTATTACAAACAAAAAATTATATAATAAAATAAAAGGTTGGTCGCAGAAAACTGTTCGAACTGGATTATTTTACAATTTCAAGTTTACGGGGATTTAAAACCTTTCCCTTTATAACTTTCCTGTGTCATGCACTTATACATACGAGTACACATATATCATAAATATGTTACACCTATATACCTACATATATCATGTTCTTTTTTTGTTAATTTTAAACCTTTTTTTTCTGCACACAAAATCATTTAAATGTTAAAATATGTAAAAGCCCCCGGGGAGCTAAAAGTTAAATCGTGTGCTTCTTCAAACTGGGGGTGAAAAATCCAACATCATATGTGATTACAACAGTCAATGACAACAGCCGTAGGAACAATGTCGGTCGCTTTTTGCGGTTTTCTTTGACTTTGAAAATACAGCAAGAGTTTTTTTAACACCCGATATGAACACCCCTGGGGGTACTACGGTACGTGACGTACACGTTATGAAATCTCAATGATATTGTGGCAAGTATTTACATAGGTTTAAGTGATTTTACATAACGTTTATTTCTACGGTT
The DNA here is from genome assembly GCA_022606495.2 of Halesus radiatus. Taxonomy (NCBI): domain Eukaryota; kingdom Metazoa; phylum Arthropoda; class Insecta; order Trichoptera; family Limnephilidae; genus Halesus; species Halesus radiatus. Next base: position 4,829 of record JAHDVE020005054.1, on the reverse strand, counting down.
GAGTAGGTTTTACGATACAAGGCTCCCGAACAACAAACTCCCGTTGTTGGTTCATGTCGTACTGTTATTGTTCGTATTTGACAAATAATGACAACTTCCGCCATTGTGGAAAAAATAACAATGAAAGCAAGAAAGCACAATGCAAGAACAACACTGACACAAAGAGGCAGTGCGCTAACAATGCGCAGATAGCATCGCAAGCAAGATAGAATGCTGTCGGGAGTCGGGAGCATCAAGAGCCTCACAATAATTAATTAAAGTGTAATATTATCACACAGTTTGACACCTAATATATATCACTCGATATTCTAATTAAATAAAGTAAAATCTCTCATATAGTCTTAACATATTAAAAGGTGTATCATCGATTTAAAAAACAAAAAGTTTTCCAAAAGAAGCACCCTAATGTACATAAACTGAAAAATAATAATAACGATATTTATTTATTTCAAACACACATTATTTGACAATAACATTTAAGAAAGCCCTGACTCCCTAACTAGGAATAAATACCGTTTTAGGCCCAAGTCAAATTGACAAGTTTAGTTCATATTAAGTGCCATTATACAAAAATCGAAGGGAAAAAAGCTAGTATTGACGTAGTAAGGTAATATAATATATCTAGAAAAAGTATAATAATTAGATACAAAGAGATTATGTACACGTGTTTGATAGGTACTGGTTGGTGCTAAGAGGGAAAAAAATGTGTTAAAAATTGAGTACTAAAAAAAAAGATAACATTGAGTAATATTGATAGGATTGAGTTACGTATCACTCAGCTTTATGAGCCAACGACATGATGCAGCCCGAAGAGGATGCATAAAATAGTTAATAACATATTTAAAATATTTTATTCAGTAAGTATAAAAAGTAACTTTAGTAAATTGTTTATAACCAAATGTTTGTCCTTTTTCTTTTCCTTGTTAGGGCTTTTAATCCAGTGAAGATATTTTCCCAAAGAGCACAAATAATGTAACATAAATTCAGCCAAGTAAATCAAACCATGAGATGGTAATAGTAATAAGGCCAAAGCGCCGCAGTACTAGTTAGATAGAAAAGATGAAGGGGAACAATTCCGTTATAAGCCCTAGATAGATAAAGGACTATAAAAGAATCCATAAAGTAAATAAATAAAAAAATGTTTTTTTTATACGTCTATTCGCCAAAATCACAGTTCAAGCAATAGATATCTCCTCGCAAGGTCTTCTATACAATCAGTGGCGGCTTTCTCTACAGCGAACACCCATAAAAAAATAATAAGAAAAACTTGTACCCCACGTTGTCTCGACGCAGGAATTTCCCAGTGAGACCGACATTGATCAATCCTTTATGTGTTATGTTTTAACAAGAATAATAAAAATAAATATTTACCATCGCGCTATTCAAATTCCGTGCTAAAAAATCCACCGGTCCATATTAATACTGCACGAGAGCGAGTCAGAAATGAATCCCATTACGTTGTGAATTTTATTTCTAAGAAAAAGATCATACAAAACTCACTCGTGGCGCTTCAGTGGAAGTGTGCAAACCTGTTACGCAGCCGGGTGCGCAGCAACTATTTGTTAACACCATTTAAATAGTGTTTTGGAAGAATCAATAGATTTTTTTCTGTGATTGAATTAAACAAAAAAAAAACATTAATAGATTAATTTCTAGTGATATGAGGGTGTTTTCTCCCTTATTTAATCTTGATTGAACTCTCAGGAAGATATTTCACGAACCGACACTGAGTACAATTTATATCAATATTACTGGTATAAAGAGCACACCTACAATAAATCAATGAAAGTGAGAAGTCATTATTTGTAAGTCACCAGTAATATATATTATTTATTTATTTATTATATTATATACGTCTAATATGGACTTTTACGGATTTTGTTAATTTCAATAGTAACACAGGTCACAATAGATACATAGATAAAACAGATATCCTTCAAGAAATAAAATAACTAAATATTTAATTTATCTCACGAATAAATTCAGGAATAACATAGCGTGAGTACCATAATGACTATCAAGTATAGATAAAATCGCGGATTCGAATGGTTAAAAAACGGATGTGGCGCATAAAAATTATAAAAACGATATCATGATTTTTAGTACGAAATATAAAATTCTAGGTATCTACACATAACCATAAAATAATTTTGGATTTTGTCGGAAAGTTAAAGTGTACCATATAATCACGTTCCAAGTGCCAAGTCTCGATTCATCGTCATTATTTAGCATAATGTAATCTAAACATTATAACCTCCAGCAACGAGTCACGCAACCTTCCCAGCAGTACCACAGACGATGGACGATACAGCTGGTCTGCGGAGATCGATACCACCGTCATCAATTCCTAATGGGCCAGGGTGAGTGACCAACACTCGACCAGTGGTGGCATTATCGGAAAAACTGGTACAAAAATATCGATTGTCTCATACGTGTCCAACAAATACTACAGTGAATGTTTTCACGATATTTAAAGATGTTTCTAAACTTACAGAATACGTTTCTGAAATGAACGATGTGTTTAAACTTCATTTACAAAAGGGGTATTTTAGCGCTATAGATTTGGACATTTAGAGCAGATAAACGGAGAAAGGAGCGTTCGGAGAATATATGACGCGAAAGTGAAAAGAAAGGTAGGAGAAATCGGGGACGCACGAGAAAGACATGGCACGCAAGTCAATCAAATATTTAAGTCAAATCATAAAAACAGAAGAGTATGTATGAGATGAATGTGTATTAAGCAAGAAGCGTGTGGTCCCTCCTCTCTGCCTACCCCTCCGGAGAAAAGATGTGATGGTTAGTGTGGTGAAAGTATGTCCAAGTGTATGAAAGGGACAATCGAGTATGAAAGAGACAGTATGACTTATGGATGTATATAAGCGAATGAATGGTTGTCTCGTCCTTTACTCATACCATAAATCCATAGTTTCAACATTGCGATAGTAATAATTATACCAAACTATGCGCGATATGCGCGGGTCATCGCAGTCAAATGGATAGTTTCTTTCTACTAAAATACGTAACGATTCAAAGGAAGCAAAACGTGTAATTTGATTATCTTGGAACTCTAACTTCTCATCGGTTATTGAATAAATCATATTTTTATATACATAATGAAAAAGTGTAAACGTCAAACTGACAGCTGACAGATCGATTGTAACAAAAAAGCGACAAGCGCTCGTGTGCACTGTACATGACCATTAATTCGTTTACTAGAACGGGTTCGGGTCGCCAGAACTGAGATAGTTAATCTTGTAAATGCAGCCACACCTGATAGGCGTAATTAATTCGCTCTCTGGAAGGTTCTATTGTGCTAGTGCTTGGGAGCACCTTACATTAAAATTCCGGTAAAATAAACACAGCGTATGTGTCGGACGTGTTCGCCTCTCCCGCAGTGTTTTTGACATATACGAGTATGCATTTGAAATATAACTGTTGTATTGCACTTGCAAAAACTATGTTTATTTGTAAGGGAGTTGGGTAATATGGAAAATAAATGTTACATCGCTATCCGCAAATGACCCGACTCCCTCCCTTTGTTGAATGCATATTTCACGGTCTGTGAGCTTAGAGTAATAATATACCAAGAGACCTTTCTAATCTTCCCTAATAATAATACGAATGGTTGAAATACTCGCAAAAATAGCTCTCTCTCTTTGTGCTCGGTTTTATAAACATATGAGAAAGAGAGACAAACAATTTTTGTTCAAAACATTCATTTGTGGGAGGGTCTTAAAGGCTTGAAGCCAATTTCTGAAAACGCACGAACTTCACTTCGATGCTATCTGTCAAACAAATTGACATTCGGAGTTCGATAAAAGTGAAATAATTTCGTGAATTGAGTGAAATTGAGCGAAAAAAAGCTATGGCCATATGTGCAGTTATTGGGTGCTTCAACTGAAGTACTAAAGGACAAAAAAAACAGTTTTCACAGGTATTTATCAATAAATTCGTATTTTTCACTTTGATCTCAAATATTTAATAATCTACTCTATAAACGAACTCGGAGCCTTCGCCAATATTTAAACAACCCTTGCACTATTTGTATTATTGTAATAAACATCCGTTTTAATTGAGTTTTAATGCATTTTCAATATATTACATTTACAATAATTTTGCGTAATTATGAGAATACAAATTACCAATTTCATTTGGGCATCTCAAAGTAGCTTTGTCTCTTTCGCTCTCATGTTAGCATTGCTAAATGTTGGTAAACAGATGGTGACAGAATGTATTTTGTGAATTCCTTGTATTTCCACCATGAAAAATCAGGGCTGTGCTAAAGTTGGGTTGTTTTTATACATGTAACTATTTATAGATTTCCAAAGGAGGAAGCAAGACTTCAAAAATGGATCCATGCAACGAGAAGAGTAAATTGGATTCCAAAATACCACAGTACAATTTGCTCAGCTCATTTTTTAATTGAGAACTTCGACACATCGCTTCCAAAGGTCTGGATTTCGCGGTGCCTCTATGTAATTCAATAGAACCCTTGGCTATACAAAAGGTATTTACGAATTTTAGGTGTAAACTTTATTTATCTTTAATACATTCATTATTATTTATTTTTGTAATCTGTGCCAAAACTAATAAGGGTAATATTTTCAGATAATTCCAAACTCCTCAAATGGAACCTAACCGCCTTTGTCAGAACAGGCGCTTACATTAAATTCAGAAAGAGATTTTGTAAGTTTATCAAAATATAAACACATTCATTAGCCGCCTTATAATAATGATAATAATAACAGAGCATTTATTATATAAAGCAGTTTTGTGTTACTACTTTACATTCTATTTATTGACACTACCATAAAAAAAAATATTAGGTG
>JAHDVE020005052.1:0-14939 GCA_022606495.2 Halesus radiatus | reverse complement strand
CAGGCGTCCCTGTCTTGTGCTACGTCAATGGAATCCGTCCATAGTAGGTCCAGCCTATGGAGTTGCTTCTCCCACCTGTGTCTGCGGTGGCCCACTGGACGTCTCGAGTGTGCTCCGACCGAATGTCGATTTTTAGCAACTCCTTTTGTAATATTCGCCATTCAGCACATGTCAGTTACTGCTGGGCGAACATTATCGCGAGATCGCGAGCGCACCTCACGCGGGAGTCTGTTTATTTGTGTAAGTATTCGGTGAATATTTGGGTGAATATTCACAATGAGCGAATAGTCAAATCAGTGGCCACCTTAAGGTGTTTATTTTGAAATGAAATGAATCAGTCACATTTTTTACACAAATTTATTTAATATTCGTTATAATATAAATTTATTTGACATGTGAATATAAACAATATCATAATAATAATATAAAGCCTATGTTAAAATTATTCATTTTTCATTATTATACAATGTCTTACTACATATTAGGCATTTGACTATGCAAATAAAAAATAAATATAAAAAAAACAAACAAACAAAACAATAATAGTCATTAAAGTAACATTGTCGTGTTATTTTAATAGTTATTATTCAATCTTTATCAAATCAGTTTAGCTTTAGCAGTTAGCAATGCTGAAATTCAAAATGAATAGCCAAATGCCTTAATTCGGACAAACATATATAATAAAACGAAGCACGATAATATTAATGTTATCAGAACTGCGTTTCGCAAAATCCAAAATAAAGTAACAACCATTGACATAGAAAAATTTATAGACCCCATTGCAGAACATGACGAACTAGAATAAGAATTGTCGGAATATTTCATACGAGGCCTATTTAAATTTTCTATTTCAGTGGTAAAAACAATCTTTATTCACATATACTTTATGTCAAATATATTTCGCAATCACTCGATTCTCAGAAGTGGTGATAAAAATACGGGAAAGTATTCCTAAGCCACTGGAAGCATTATCTATAAATATATTTTGGATTAAATATTATTAAACTCAACCCGTCGCTTCAAGTTTCAATACTTGAATTGTGTTACGGTTCGGCTATCATCATTTGCTGATAAAATCAATCAAGTAAATAAATTCAAGAATATGATAATTTTGCATTTATCGTGACGGATTACCAAAAAATAACTCATTTGATACTTTCTCATGTTGATTGTTTAGATTGAATGTTCTTTTTTTAAACAAAAGATAGATTGTTTTGTATTAAATGTGTTCTTTTTTTAAATAAAAGATCCGATTGTTTGGATTGAATTTTATTTTTTTAAACAAAAAATCTGATTGTTTGCATTAAATGTTCTTTTTTAAACAAAACATTGACTGATTGGTTTTTTCAAAAGCAATCGGTTGAGACTTAGAAAGAGCGCACATATAATTAAAAACTACCTACAAGTCTTAAAAGATTTTAGTTGGCCATTTTAAGACAAGAAAAATAAATACGATTTAAAAAACGAAGCATAATATTTTAGTTTGCGCCGCTAACACTCAACATTAGAAATTTGTACATAGAAAAATAATATTCAATAAGAATTCGTAATCTTTTTTTTTTTAGATACATATAAGATATTTTTATAGACATTTAGAAAGAGCTTTACGTACTAGTACAACATTTAAAATTGCAAAGATAAAAAAAATTTGCCAATTACATTGACTGGCAAATCAATTGTCTAACACCAAATATTTACGATTGCGTGCAATCGCGAATAATTGGTACTCAGACAGTTAAAGGTTAACTGAATTTTTTTCTATTATGTATGTACTTTGCTTAAACGAAAAAGTGCATAGATTACTAAAAGTTGTATCTTTATTTTAAGACTTAATATTTGAGTTTAAAATAAAATTGTTTGTACATATGTATGTTATATAATAGAGAAAAACATTATTTTTATACTTTGAAAAGAACTTTGGAATGTTCCAGAAAAGAAACCTTTTAATTATCTTTTCATACATTAGAAACCTCTATTTGAAAAACACCAACCTTGTAATATGTAGTAATAATGTATAGTAATAATGTTTTATCAAAACACTCAACTTGCATTTTGCTTTAAAAACTACTTTCTATCAAAGAATTATTATTGAAAAGTCTCCCAAAGGATATGTTTACATACTTCCTCTACAGTAAAACATTAATCATTGCAATCCAAAGCTAAATTTAAACAAACATATTGTTTTGCATTATTCAATTGCAGATTTGTTTGTAAAATGTAGAATAGGCGTAAACTGGGAATTTGGAAGTTTACACAATTTTTTTCCAAATCCTAACAAACGAAAAAATAAAATATCAATTCAGATTGCACACAGAAGTTTACACAATTTTTTTCCAAATCCTAACAAACGAAAAAATAAAATATCAATTCAGATTGCACACATATATAAATAACTTCAAAATTTTGTGTTGAAATTTCTTTGTAAATTAAAAAAATTAAATATTGTAGCACCAAAAGAAAGATATTAAGGATTAAATTTATAAAGCGAAAAACAGAATCTGCGTCATTTACTAAAGTTTCAAACAATTTTCTTTTACTAAATGCATTTAAAAAAAAAAACTTTTTAAGTTTAGATAGAAAATAAAGGCATCAACATATTCACGGTGTCGGTAATGACAAATAAACAGAGAAAGAATTTATGAAATTGTCCGCGCCCCTAAGGTGATTTTCTCACGAAAACGACGCTATAAAAATAATCCATGTATTATTGCGGTCACTATTATCTTTTAATGTCAGTGGAAATATTATTATCAGATATATTCTAGAACAAACACGGATTTCCCATGTGTTTGTTATATTGGCGGCATGATAGATAACAAGCGAATAAGGAAAACTGGTTGAAAATATCTTTATTTAATAATAATTGACATTAGTGTGCGCTGACTGTCATTTTAAATACTTATATGTATTTTATTTGATTGAGGATTATCTGAAAACTACTAGAAAATACAAAATATTATCGAGTTGAGTTGGAGAGTCGTAGGGAACCCGTTAAAATCAAATTGCTAATGGATTAATATCCGTGAAAAGTGTAATTCTTTTTCACAACTTTGTAAAATGATGTCATTCAAGAAGTGAAAGATTAATAAAAAGAAATCTAGCGCTATTCATTACGTATGAAAAATGTTCACCTTTGATATTATTATTCTTATCATTCATTATTGTTATTGGGGTTTCAGAATAATTATTAAGGAAAGAAAAAACTAATATAAAAAGAAATATGTTTATTTGTCTGTACAATAAAAGCTAGGAAAAAAGTATTATTAGTTTTAGATTATAAAAAATATATATAAAGTTAAGATGATTGAATATTTTTTGTGATATTTTTTTATGGATAATGTTGCGAAAGCTGTTATTTATTGAAAGAATTATTTCCCTGCATAAAAAAATATTCTCTATACCGAATGTGTAAGTAACTCTTGAGAATGTTGAATGAATTTTATAGGCAACCGAAGTAACTCTCGAGAATGTTGCGTGAATTCTATTAATAATCGAAGAAACTCTCAAGAATGTTGCATGAATTCTACGGCAATCTAAGTGACTCTTGAGAATGTTGCTTAAGTTCTATAGGCAATCAAAGTGATTCTTGAGAATGTTGCTTACATTCTACAGGCAAAGTGACTCTTCAGAATGTTGAATGAATTTAACAGGCAATCAAAGTAACTCTCGGGAATGCTGCATGAATTAGTATAAAAACTCTTAACAACATGGTTTTTAATTCATTATCCATAAAAAATTGCATTATAATCTTGATGGATTACTTCGTTAACGATTGCATAAGTTGATGACAAGCGTATATTTAACATTTTCATATTAAATTATTATATTTACACGAAGTTATGCATTAATAGTCTAAACATCAATAATTCTCAATCGGAATAAACAATAATTTATATACAATCAAGAATTACTGTGCTAATTAATTGTTTACTGCATAACTCCGTCCATTTTCTTTTTACTGTAATGTTAAATAAAAAAATACTATTTTAATGGAACAATTACATAACAAGAGATCGTGTAAAAACCTCGTAACAATCATTTTGCGTCACTTACATAATAACAAATCAAAATTGTGCGATGGAACGCTTTACAAAGTTTCATTAAAGATTACCAGTAAAATTACATTCAAAGGCATAATCGATCGATCCTTATTGGTTTCACGTATACCAAGCCTGAAAATGTTATCAGACCAATAAGTAGGCACTGCCAAACAAAACACTCATACCGAAACAGCCGCATATTAAATGCGTAGAAAAAATGAGAAAATCAATCACTCCTTTAAAAACATTACGGTAATCTCATTGAAAAATGTCGTAATCGTATCATATTGACGATGAAGGCCTTTTGCAAAGAATAATTATTAAAAAGCACGGTTATTAATAACAAAAAGTAAGAAACAATGCTCATTACATAAAGCCACAGTTTTATTTTTTATACAACACTTTGTAACCTACGAATAAGGATGAAACAGGATGAGAAGTAGTAGTGGCGGAGAGTGGCAAGTTGAGTGGATGAATTAATGTATTTATGACAACTTACCAACAAGTGTATAATAACCATCTGTATAGACACTAATGATAGTAGACTAAAGACAATAACACCAAAAAACTGCAGTATTCAATGAATGCGTTGAGTTGAGCATCAAGTATTGTCTGAAGATAGCTGGCAATCAAGAATAATTGGTAGCTATTCAGATGAAATTTGTATGCAATCAAGAATAATTGATTGCCATCCAAATGAAATTTGTTTGCATTCAGTAATAATTTGTAATCCAGATGAAATTGGTATGCAATCAAGAATAATTGATTGCCATCCAGATGAAATTTGTTTGCATTCTATAATAATTTGTTTGCATTCAATAATAATTTGTTTGCATTCAATAATAATTTGTTTGAAATCCAGATGAAATTTGTACACAATCAAGAATAATTGGTTGCAACCCAAATGCAATAAAAAATAATGGGTTAAAATACAAATGAAGTTTGTATTGCCATCTTGAATAATTGGTTGGAATCCAGAAGCAATCTTGAATAATTGGCGCTAACTTCCTCTAAATGTCAGTTGGCATTTTAAACTGTTGTAAACATGTAATGCAATAGTGGCATACATTATGTAAAATGATGTATTTTTGAGACACAGAATACATACATAAAAGTCTAAAATTTATATGTAAACATTCACTTCAAATTAAATACATGTATTATTTATTGATGAGAGATTGTAGACTAAATGGTATGTCATGTGGATGATTTAATTATTTCAACAATGATGTCACGCAGATGGCTATTCTAGAAATGGAAATAATAATAATTAAGCGTCGTTCTACGGAAAAAAGACTTAGGTTCATCTCGTTCAAAACTTTCCACAAAAGTGCCAAGTCTCTTTTAGAGATATGTATTGGCTAGCTCTTTCTGTAAAAACGACACCCAATTATACATTAACAGTCGAAGCACATTTGCAGTTTGTATGCTATCATACATTAGAACACCTCTATCCAAATTGATAGCTAAACTTGCATTTGTTGCCGAATGCAAAGATTACAATTTCTTTTGCTGGCAAGTTCACAACAATTTACAATGTTTGTAACTTAGAGAGATAAGAGAGAAGATAATAATGATTTTGGTTATGGTACTAAATAGTCTTTATGAGGATTTTATACTTGAGAAAATATATTCCTTGATCAGTCCTTCGACAACCTTCAAAACCAGCAGTGCGAGAGCCAATCGGCTAACACGGATTGTTGGATTGGTTATATATGCCAAGGAGAAGACGGGAACATAAATTAATTAACGGTGTATGAAGCCAGGCCATCAGCTAGCAAGCCTTTGTGCAGACCAAGACAAAGTTTCATGGGCAATGTGTTGGCCGACCTGGTCCCCTAGATAAAGCCACATTAATTAAAGATTTTATCGATAATATTAATATTATATTCAGGTCGGCTAAATTAAGCATATTCAGTCGACGTGAACTGTTGCACGATGACAAGTTAACAACATTATCGATATGCTCGTGCTAGGGGACAGGAGTGGCTGGGAGAGGAGGACGGCTAGCGGTAAAGTGGAATGACAAGATGCTGAAGGTCTTCAAGAGCTGTATGGCCAATGGAACTAAGGCAGATAAGGTACCGTACAATATAGTGTTTCAATGAATAAGACAAGGCGTGAACTTTCCAGCGATAAAAAATTATAATGTTTGCACTCAACGCGCAATTTGCAAGCACACCTGTATTTTTTAAGAATAGCCATCACGACGAAGTAAATAGTGTCTATAACATGAATAATGTTCAGCCATCAATATATTGTGTAATAATAATCGCGGAAGAGATGGGGAGTGTAGTGTGAAGCAATAGGGTCGGTTGGACACACCGCTGACATTCAAATCCACGCCGCACTTGTAGCATTCCAAGGCAGAGTTTCCTGTTGGCGTCGGGGCATGATGGTTCCGGCTGTGATTGCCGCATCCAGAGTGGTTCCTTGGTTAAAAATATTCTTGTAAAACCCACCGGCAAGGCGTTCAGAATTTGAATGTCTGGAAAGCAAAAAAATACTGTTATCGATACAACAAAAGAAATTAGTGACACAACTCTAGACATGGGCTTTGAACCCCTCGAGTCTTTTTGGGAGATATTTCTCCCAGAAAACAAATAGCCGAAGAGTCTTTTGGGGAGATATTTCCCCCACCCCGAAACAGACTCATAAAAGTCATGTTATCTCATTTTGTACTATAGTAATGTATATGATTTAAACTGTGTTAGAAAGAGAAAAAACACGCTTTTTATTGCCATTTAAAAGTTTACCATACGAGACTCGAGGGGTTAACCAAAGTATTTTCAAAATTGTTGACAACTGATTTTAATGATTAATTTGCATGGATCATTGTTGCATTATAACAATGTCAGAACTGAGTAATTCAGATACTAGCCTGTACCTAGATCGCATGACCAAGGTAAAACATTTATAGAGAGGTGGCGAATGTATTTAATTGTGCAGATTGTAGGTACAGTGAAACTCTCTTAGGAGGAACGGCTGCGCTGCCTGTTTCATACATAACTTAACTTAGGATTTGAGGCCAAAATACCCATCCAAACTGAATGATATAATTTGTTAATTAAAGGTTTAGTAAATATTTGGTACGGATGAGAAGTATTTTATTTATTTTGTTTTAAATTATGAAGTGTATGCCATGAAAGAAAAAACAATTTTCATAATTTTAGAGGTAACTTAATTATTTATGGGTTTAATGTATTTTTTTAAAAAAATATCATATTTGCTATGTAAATATGACTACGTAAATAAAAATACAAAAACAAAACATTTAAAAAAAAAACATTTTTTCGGTCGATATTTTAAATTATGTACGGCAAATTTGTATTCCAACGTAAACAGGCCGTTTTTGATTTAATTTAAAGTCTGCCATATTGCTTATTTAAATTTTTTTTCTTATTATATTTTCAAAGCAGATGGGTTAAAACTTTTTTTTAAATCACTGTTAGCTCCTAAATAATTGTTAAAGATGCCTCTAAAATCGCGAATAATCAATTCCTTTAATGGCCGATATTTCATTAGGTAAAAGAAAAATAAATAAAATACTTCTCATCCGTACTAGATAAATATCTAAATTACTAAACATTTAATTGAAAAAATAAATCATTCAGTTTGAATGGGTATTTTGGCCTCCAATCCGAAATTCAGTTTTGTATGAAACAGGCACCGCAGTCGTTCCCCTTAAGAAGTTTGGTTTTTTCGGTTCCTTGAAGACTGAATTTGAAAAATGTGAAAAAAACGGTGGCAGAATTAGGTTTGAAATTTCGAATTTCGCTGTAACGGCTAAGCAGAGGAGTGGGGAGGGGGCCGCATTAGCTTCGTCATTCGTGCGGGGTATTTAGTCACGATGTCGCAGTGGACGGGAGGGCGAGGTGCATTAGCAATCGAAGCGTATTTCAAGGCTAATGATTCGTGTGCAACTGCGTGTCGAAGATTTAGTATGCGTTACAATATTCGACGTTTACGTGTCGCCCCAAGTGAAGATTTGATTCGATCGTGGGTGCGGAGGTTCCGGGCAACAAGTTCGGCGGCAAACGACCCGCGGCCGGGGCCCAGCAGGACGTCGAAAACAAATCAAAACATCAAACTAGTCGCGAACAGTTTGCGCGATAATCCGCTTCAGTACGTGCGCAAGAGAGCGGCTACCCTAGAGCTTCCAAAAACTATTGTGCACGAAATATTGAAAAAGGACCTTAAATTTTACTCTTTTAAGATTCAAATTGTGCAAGCGCTTAAACCTAATGATTACAATTTACGTAAAATTTTCTGCGAGACAATGTTAGAGCGATTTCATACGGTAAACACTTATCTTTTGGAGTGAAAGCCCATTTTCATTTGAATGGAAGTGTAAATAAGCAGAATTGTCGTTATTGGTCACCTGAAGGACAGAACCCACGTTTAAAAGATCTACAGCCACTTCACAGTCCCAAAGTGACGGTTTGGTGTGCATTGTCAAGCAGTGGAATAATCGGAGCCAATTTTTTTGAAAATCGTCGAGGGCAGGCCATTACAGTACTGTGAAAGGGGTTTCTTATCGGCGCATGCTTAGCGATTATTATTTGCCAAAAATGAGAGAACATCCTGCCTCCACTTCACACACATGGTTCCAGCAAGATGGCGCCACACCTCACACTGCTAGAGAGACGATGGTGCTTCTTCGTGATTTGATCCCTAAAAAATTGAATAGCCATTTCGGTGACATTCCCTGGCCACCCAGGTCGCCAGATCTCACTCCTATGGGCTTTTTTCTGAGGGGGTATCTCAAAAGTAAAGTGTGTGAAACCGACCCCGCGATCATCTCTGCAAGAGTGTGTCCGACGCGACGGTCTACATTTAAACGAAATGATTTTTAAGAAATTAAATCCGCACTTCTCTTCTTCGTAATAGTTATTGAAATAAATGTATATGCATTGCAGTTTATTTTCTATTTAAATTTTAAATCCTAATTCTGCCACCGGACACCCTGTATAAGGTTTTCCCAGATGATAATAAAAAAAAATTTGGTCCCTTGGAAAAATTCTTGAGAGTTTCACTGTATAACAAGGATTTTATAGTACATCTCTGGAATAGTTTCTAATGCATTTAAATCACTTTATTTCATACTACCAAATATTACCTTTCATTGCTGCAGGGCTACAATGCTACTGTGCACAAAATATAGGTACCATGTAAACATACCAAAAATCTCTTTACAACACAGAGATGCCATAACACGCAAGGGGAAGAAACAAAAATAAAGCGGACAATCTAAGCGTGCCGCCAACTTAAATATTAACAGCAAATAAGTAAAAAGGTTCGGCTTGTTTACAAAAATCAAATATTTTGTCAGAGTATTTAGTTTGACCCTTTTTATAAATGTTTTATAATTTGTTTACCGCAGTCAAAATCACACAAAACAAACTTGAACAGCAGTAAACTAGTCTGGTGCCAAAACGGGTATCACAAGACCTTTGCCTCCAGCCGTCGAAATGGTACTTAGGGCAAGTCTATTAATTCTGACATCCGTGGTTTAAACATTCTTGGCTCATTTCTATAGCATCATATATAATATAATAAATAACCTTTTCAAATGGTTGCAAATATTATTGATAACCTCATGGTTCCGTTACAAATCACAAATTTTTAGAAAAAGTTGGAAATTGAAAAAGGTATGTATTTAGTTTGTGGTGTTTTATATTAGGCTGCTCTCTGACGGTCCGGTGAGGAATGAACATTTCACTCGCTACTGGAGACACTGCGCAGAAAAGTCCCACAATGGACTGCGTTGTAAACCGTTACCTTACTTTAGCAAAATTGACTTTTCTGTGCAGTGTCTGCAGTAACGAGTGAAATGTTCATTGCTCACCGGATCGTCAGAGAGCAGCCTTAGATGGTTAAATGTTGATAATTATTATGCTCACATTTCGACACTACAGCAGCACGCACTTCCGTTTGGGTTTGACCTGCAGCACGGGGCAGAGCACGGCGCGGATGGCCTCGTCGAACACCGTCTTCAGTCCCTTCTGCGTCAGCGCTGAGCACTCCAGATACTTCACCGCGCCGATCTCCTTGGCCATCGAGAGACCCTGAAAAACAATACAAGACTATTTAGTCAAGTGGGTCATACCAGAGAAGAAAATTAATACTTGGGCTGGTTAAATAATTATGTATTACTACAACAGTGAAACTGTATTATAATGATCTTCCAGGGACGGGAAAAAAATTCTAATGTAGGAAAGCAAAGCACTATTCAATTTAGTTCAATTATTCCATTTTTCAAGAAACTGAAAAAACAAAAAGCCAGTCCAACTTTGTGTAAAGGTATCGCTAGTACCCTAGCTTAAGAGGAATGGCTGCGCGGCCTGTTTCATACAAAACTTAATTTTGGATTTGAGGTCTGTTGGTACCTCTATTGAAAAAAAATTATATAACCAGTAATTAGCTTATAATATGCCTAAATGAAGCAGTTATTTTGATATTTGATGTGTCAGATAACCCCAACAAACATCGGCTGAAGCCAGCAGCTTAGTCATTCTTAGCAAAAACTTGACACGTCTAAGTCGTGGTAAGTTTTTAAAATATTAATTTTGACCTTTTTTCTACGCCTTTACCCTGATTAAAAATTTGTGTTTAAGAGTTCATGAATTTTTTTTTCGGAATTGGCAACCGTAAATAAATTTGATTAGTTAGTATAGATGTTTATTGAGCAAGGAAAATATGAACCCGCCCATACTCAAGGATCTTATAAACGTGCGTTGACTCTACCAGCAAAACATGATCGGTATGTAAAATATCAATAAATAGTGGTGTCAAAACAATGAGAGTTTTGCTTCTAAAATATGTAGATATTTACATATTAAATACAGTGGTTTTAAACAAAGTAATTGTCATTAATTTAATAAATATAACTCCAGAAAATGATTTTACATCTTTTGAAGAAATAATGTTTTGATTAAATGAAACAATAAAACTTTGTTTAACCACTTTTTATTTTATACGTTGACCGGTTTCGGAACAACCGTTCCTTCACCAGGGCAAAATATATATTGAGGTCGCTCTCTGACGGTCCACTAAGGAATTGACATAAACCGGGAGCAACAAAATTGCGGGAAATATTTCACGATGTCTCGCTAAACGGACTCTCTGACGAGTCTGCAGTGATTTGTAATCGCCAGAAAACTTTACTTCATAAAACCACACGCATCACTCTAGTGGCAATACATTTGCTGTTCATAATAAATGCATTTTTGTATTTTAACTGACGACGCTTGTGAATTACGAACTCAATTATTGGTTAAATAAATAATGTTAAATTTACAGTTAATTATCGCGACTACGAGCACCGTAAACGCATCAGCTTAATATCGTAAATGAATATAATATAATTCGATGCCTACAATATACAAAATGGCGCGTAATCAATTGAAATGATGCGTGTTTACCGAGAAGCTACTGAGCTGTCGTCCTGCTTGTGGTTTACTTCTAGTAAGTCACGCCGCTCCCGCTCCCCGTCCTCGGAGTCGTGAGCTGGCGCCAATAGAAATATATGGCACAGCGGGCTGTCAGTATTACGCATGAGGTTTACGTCGATTCCTTACTGGACCATCAGAGAGCGGCCTAACTTAACAATATTACCAAATTATAAGAGAACATAAGATGTCGAAGTGGGGGTGGAGGCGAAACTAATGTCGGTTTAACTTAAGAACAACCTGCTACAGTTCCAAATTTGGTTCCTACTGCGCATACCCACCCCCTCGCATGCGTCCCATCTCCCGCGCACGGCTGCGACGGCCATGTAACTCCGCCCATACAAGCGTTTCTGAGATATTAACCCATTCATACCATGTATGTTCAGTCAAATTATCATAATATTATCAATTTCGGATTAATTCCCTAGCTGTTTTAATGAACCTGATGCCACATAAAATGCAATATGTATATTTTAATATTATAACCATAATTATTTAAATGTATAAAATTAGTTAAATTTGTGTTTGTAGGTAGGTAATACAGAATTTAAAAAAATATCCTGGGTTTGAATGTGTTAACGTGGATACCAAGTCGCGGAGAAAGTAGTGGGGGAAAGGGGCGGGACATGCGCGCTCACAGGTCATTCTAATGATGGACAGGGTTTAGGGATTAGTAGATGAGTGGGGGAAAGAGATAAAGATTGAAAGAGTGGTGAAAGGAAACACAATTTAAGATGGGACTGTAAAATAGATTTTTACGATTGTTATTAATAAAATTATTAAGGGATTTCTGAATTTCTACAGCTTCTTAATTATTACTATACGGTTGTTCCGAAACAGATCAGCATATAAAATAAAAGGTGGTAAAAACAAAGTTTTATTGTTTCATTTAAAGAATAGCCTCAAAGTCATAGCTTCATACAATAGTATAATATTTCGATTTGAGGCAGTGTTTTTACAAATTAGTCATTTTTTTATCAATATTTAGTTATTCATACGCCTTGAAAAATGATTGATATATCACTTTAAGATGTTTTTCATTGAAGCGCCTGACATTTCATCCAACTAACACTCCCACCTGATGATGAAATAACTAAGATAAGAGGAATTTAATTGAGCACTTAAATAATTTTGTGTGTAAATTAAAACATTAAAGTTTATGGTTGATAGACCTTGTTGATTAAAAAAAAACATACATTCATTTACTGATAACACAATGGAAATTCAGATGGAAAACCTGTAGCATGCACATACCAAATAAACAATAGACCTGAATTAAAGCAAAATCAAGTATTTAAAAAAAAAGAATGGTTGCCACAATTATTTGTATTTTTTAGGTCCAACGCATCAATGAATTTGTATTTTCCGATTTGATATCTAGAAGAAAGGTTGGTCAAACTGAACAGAAAATTAATAGAAGATCTATACCAGTGCTCCATAACCTTTTGTCACCCACAGAAGGCACACCAAAAGCAAATTTTTTTTTTTTTGTTAAATTGAGTACACAAATTTAACATAATTAATTGTTTGATAAATATACGCATAACAAGAACTATAGATAACTATACATTAGATATGGACAGATTCATTCGCAGTAGTGAATGAATTCAGTCTGATTCATCTAGTCTTGTGAATTTCTTCATTTGAAACATTCCTTTAATTAATAATAAAAAAAATGTGTTTAAGTTCAAACTATTGCCATCTATTGAGTCAATCCTTAATACCTGAGGTTTGGAGCCTCGCTAAAACCCGTACGCATAAGTTGTGACTTAAAAAAGTTTAATTGTAGATAAAGTAGAGTACTGTTTGGCCACAGTTATTCGAACCTAAATTTGTATTTTCATAGTTGTTTATTCTCATAGAGTTCTTTGTATGTGTTCGAAAACATATTGTTGATAAATAAGTTGATCCGCTAAAAACTCCCTCTCTCCCATTCGTAAAGCCAGACCAAACAGTAACACTGGCCACTAAGCTCGCTCCACAAGCAGTTCTTATCATAGTAGAATATAGTGTAAATCACAATGTTAAAAAAGTCCTAATTGTAAATAAATCCAGAATGCTTATAAAAACAAGTGTCTTTACTTAAAAAGTGATCTGAAATCTTAACACAATGAAAACGGGGGATATTTTCACAAATTGCGCCTAGTGTTGGAAATACCTAAATAACATATTTAAAAATAAAATAAACACAAAAATAACAATCTTGCTCGACTAGATAATACATAATAAAAAAATGTGTATACACCTCAGTGCAGTAAATAATATTTTCAATAATTAATAATTAAAAATTGAATATATTCTTCAGACTTATATAAAAAGTCAATAGATGTCTCATATTAATAAAAAATCGGATATTAATCCGAAGACACTGTCTAGTTTGCAATTGTGTTCCTTAAAAACTTTGTAATCATTATAAAGATAGCTGCCAATAATATGGGATAAAAAATTAATATTAACAAATCTTGAATTTGAGATATGATATCGATGAAGATGGCATAAATTGAACTGGTCTCATTAGCTGAGTTGGTTAAGCGGTTGCCCCAGATAGGCAGAGGACCTAGGTTTGAGTTCCAGATGCGACTGAAATCTTTTTATTTTCTGTAATTTTTTCTGTTTTCATGTTTCATTTAGGTTATGTTAATATTATTTTCTACAATGATTAAATTATGTTTTCATTTTTAAAGACAATATTACGAGCCAGAAAAAAGATGCACCCTACCGAGTACTGACTACTTCTGAAATTCCCACTCCACTAGTGAAACTAACGGCTTGACAGCACTAGGACTAACACAAACGGAATCGCCGTGGGCATTGAGGAATGAATTAGGAACTTCTGACTAGTGTCTTGCAGTGACTTGACTTGCGCTCTGCGGACCTAGTACGAACAGACTCGATATCGACAGACTAGAGACGTGGGAACTACGGTGTCATAACTGAATACGGAATACATTTCTTAATTCCTTGAATTAGGGAATATGGACTACGAAAGCGAATACGCACTGCTCGGAATTACTGACTGGCTGACTAGAGGCAGTTTGCCGCTAAGGACTAGTAAGGACTATAAACTAACGATGGACATGTGGGTTTTTATGGATTGTGGTACAGGATTCTATATGTTAGATGGAGTCCAGAACAATTCACAATATCTCCGGTGACTTTGCGATGATGCCCATAGTGTCCGTGCCATAATTATGATGATGCACGTTTAA
This sequence comes from Halesus radiatus, assembly GCA_022606495.2. Lineage (NCBI taxonomy): Eukaryota > Metazoa > Arthropoda > Insecta > Trichoptera > Limnephilidae > Halesus > Halesus radiatus. The sequence continues at coordinate 239 of JAHDVE020005052.1, read as the reverse complement.
AAATCGTAGGGTTTAAATCCATGTTAAATTGAGAATCAGGTGTGTCACGAGATCGAATTTATTCATTTAATTCAATTTCGCCTATGTCTACTATACATAGGAAATGATTTCTTAAAAATTTAACATCTGTCCCAAAATAGGAAGCTCACAGCGAGACAGGCGTAGCAAAAACCATTTTAATATTGTTACTGAGATTCAAAACCATTCTCTTGTATTTGAGGGCAGCAATTCATTTATTA
>JAHDVE020005051.1:0-40512 GCA_022606495.2 Halesus radiatus | reverse complement strand
ATTTACACTTTCAAATATATGCGTGAACTACAGCTACGAACCAAAGCGCCACGCGCGCCCCACCGACCGCTCTACTATAATGTGTCAAAAGCAGGAACTAAGTATGCAAAATGACGCACATGTCATATTCAAATGTTGACTGTATTCCACACAAAAATGTGCATGTGTGTGCAATACGCGTTCAAGGCAAGACTCGTTTGTGCTAGTTTCGATAAATGTGCCTTTCGGTACAAATCACGAATGTATCAGTGCCATCTGTTGGTACTTTTCTTTATTAGTAAAACTTTAATAATAAAATATTTATCATAATTATGTTGGCTTTCTTTAATGCAATCATGAGGTCGAAAATACAGTAGATTTTTTATATATCCAGTAATTGGCCTGCGGTACGCATAAATGCAACGGTTATTTGGATATTTATTTGCGACAAATAATCCAATCAACATCGGCTAAAGCCAGTTAAGTAGCTTAACCTTTCTTAACGGAAGCATACCACGTCTGCGGTAACTCCTTAAATATCAATCAATTCGATGTTTTTAAAGCTCTGTGTACCCACTGCTGCCTACATTGTATATTGCCATTCCATTTGATCGAAATGCAATGATGAATTTTTTTTTGTATTAGAAATTTCAGACATAAATGGCCTTATTTTTTATCACGAAACACGCCCACATCGCATTTCTTATGTTCTTCTTTATTCTACACCCACTTAGACACTCCAGTCATATTTTTATATTTTTTATTAACTTTTGTTTTTATTGAGAAAATAATTTTCAAAACCCGTCTTTTAGCAGTAAGACCACTAACACACGGGTCGGTATGAAATCAACAACTCCCAAAATAAAAAAAATTAGCAAGATTTAAAGAACATAAATGATTTGCATACAGCAGTGGTGATGATACGAGTCCACGCAGCGCAACTGCTCGCGACCAACTGCAGTGATGTTACGCCAAAAAAATAAATCTCCTCAGCTTTTTCGTCCCAGATTTCATAACACACTATTTTTTTTTAATCAACTTCAAGAATTACAACTCCAGAGGCTTTGCGAGGAGAGGCTGGACCTACTATGGACGGATGCTGTAAACGTAGAATAGGACAGGGACGCCTGAAGGCGCCTTGTCGATGCGATGGGTTCTCGACCCGAGTAGGACAAGGGGAATATAAGAAATTTTACAAAATATAAGGCAAAAAGTCCCGACTACTTTCTAGCAATTTGACTCATGAGTGCTTGCTATTCAAACCTTTTAAATATTTCATGATAATCCTACTCAAAAATGTTTCTCCTTAAATCTATAGAAAAAAACATTAATAACAACCTAATTATCTAATACAAATAGTTTCTTTCAGCTAGCCAAGTCTTCAATATATTTATTAACTGTTTTATTTAAATACAATTTATAATTTCAGCAGGTAACACGTTTAAGGCGAAAGACTTGAATAAATCGCTGAACATCAGTTTGCAGTATGCTAACATACGCAATACAACAAATAATTTATATGTAAATTCTTACGAAATTGTCTAAGGTTTCCAATGACGTAAATTCTTAAACTGAATTTTTTTACATTATACATGAAATACCTAGTGTAATTTTAAGTAAAACGCTCGACAGTGCCTTCGCCGTTTTGTTAACTGCACCCATTACAAACACGTTTAATTAAAATCCTTCCAAAATCTCACAGTAAATAAGATTAAGACCAAATGTGTTAAAAATAATTCAGTGTATCTAGATTTTCATCATCTTGGTTCCTAGGTCAAATGTAATAATCGGATTCCTTAACCATTCATAATAATTTAAAAAAACACAAAGCCATTAATAGAACAGCCATACAAGAAAGGCGTTTAATTCATTTCAATCGTCTCGAATCCCCAATGGGACAATCGAAATCGGATTCCTTGACTCAAAAACCATGAAAATAATTCCCATATCGAAAAACTGTGATTATAAGTATTTCCGAGAAGGTGGTCCACGTTACCCAATGCTGTAACACTTCCGAAGCAAAAATAAAGGATTATGCTGTGAATAAATAAATTCATAAACAGTAACAATAAAAAGTTTTGTAAAAGGTAGGCACTATGTATGGGTACTGTCAATTATTAATATGTTATGTATGAATTTAAAAAAAAAAACATATTCTCATCAGTTACCCTATCCTATACCAACAGATCGACTTACTTTACTTTGCAGTAGGCGGCAAAGATAAGTAATTTAAAAAAATTATAATGATTTTTAAAACAAAGTTAGTACATTCGCTTGTTCCCCCTTTTTCAGAATGCGAAGTTAACTCTGTCAAGCTTCTATTAATTTGTTTTTATACAGTTAATAAACAAAAACAAAAATTAACGTTTATTATTCCCATTTCCCCCAAGCAAGTTGCGATCCTGCAGCCGGCTCGCGGTGGTACGTGGTTTTGAGTTCGTCGCCTAAAATACCTAACGGCGTTGAATACGCGGACTTCTGTATTATGCTACGTGTAATTCTTTACTTGAATATGCATCCTTAGGATGGGGCGGTTGCGCTAAAACAATTTTGGACCCCCTGGCAAAAGCACAGAAATCACTAATAATCCATCGAGTCATCCTTAATAAACCCTTCAGGTACCCCAGTGATGAATTATTCTATTTTCCTGATATACAGTTCTCTGACATCAAGAAATGCAAGTTCTTGATATCAGAGAACTGTATATAAGGAAAATTGTATTACACACACACATAAACAATGTCACCACTACCCACCTACCGACAACTGTCACGATACCAAACACTCAAGGAGTAATCCAATAGTTTCAACAAAAACCATGATATCCCTTGCTCAAAGACAATTTTCTTAGTCAGGACTAAAAATTATTCAACATAATACCCGATACATGGAAAATGAAAAGTGCAAACGTCCTGCGTAAACTGATCAATGTATGGCTTCTAGATTTAGGGAGGTTCAAAAGCGAACATATGCTCATTAATAGATATGTACAATTTTAAATGAAACCTTCATATGCAAATCATTATTACTCTACACTAAACTAAAAAAAATGCTTATCATACCTTAAAAACAGCAAAAAAAAACTTAGTTTTCTTAAAATTTACTTTATGTATTCTTTTATAATCCTTTATCTATCTAGGACTAATAACAAAATCCTAGGAATTGTATAATACCCTTCATCTTATCTATCTAATTATTACTCTTACCATCTCACGGTTTGATTTACTTGACTGAATTTGTGTTACATTATTTGTGCTCTTTGGGAAAAGATCTTAACTAGATTAAAAACCCTAACCGAGGAAAGAAAAATGAAAAACATTTGGTTATAAACAATTTACTAAAGTAACTTTTTGTACTTACTGAATAAAATATATTCAATATGTTATTAACTATTTGCTGCATCCTTTTCTGGTTGCATCCCTGACATATATTATATTACCATACTATGTCAATACGAGTTTTTTTACTTCGGTTTTTGTATAATGGAACTTAATATGAACTAAACTTTTCAATTTGAATGTCCTAAAAGGGGATTTGTTCCCAGTTGGACAGTCAAAGCTTTCTTAAATGTTTTCGTTAAATAATGTATGTTTCAAATAAATATTATTATTATAAGCCAGGAATCATGTAATCTAACGTTATATGTCCGTAGTTGTTTGTATGCTTAGGAACTTTAGAAAGTGGTATTTAACTCCACCACTCTTATTAAGATATTATGGAATAATTATTGTAAATAAAAAAAAATAAAAAAATGGACGTTTGAGTTATGGTTCCAATAACCAACAAAACCGTGGTTATTTATAAAACGTCAAAAATAAGAACTAAACACCTATTCTCGTAAAAAAAACTGAATGTATTGATATATCCTTTTGTAATACTTATAAGAATGACCAAACTCACAGACATACTTAGTCTTAAATGTGCATTTCGGCTAATAAAAATTCCCAGACGAGACCGGCCATAAAATAAATTAGCACAAAGCCTATTGTAAAGTACTACATCGTAAAATAAACCAACCCTTAATTACTATTTTAGAAAGTCGGCAATTCCTTTGAGATTTTACGGGACAGCAATAAACACCTCAAAAGAAATGAGCCGCCCGGCGGAACGGCCCGCTGAGCAATGCGGTTCATAGAGGGATACCTACAGGTAGGCGACAGGGGCTCTCTGACGAGACGACAGTCGGGTTCAGTCTTCCGCGCAGGAAGCAGAGTTGGCTTGAAACTTCCGATCAGGAAGGTTCCTATTCTCGCTCCTCGGAGAGTCCGCCCAGGTCCTCTGACGACGAGTGAATTTTACGCTTCCATCCGAGAAGGAAGTCCGATCTCCGCCCTTTGGAGATCTACGGCAGAGTCGCCCAGGCTCTGTTCCGCGAGTGAGTGTCACGCTTCCATCCCAGAAGGAAGTTACTGATCTTCGCCCTTCGGAGATCAAAACCCCGGAAACTGCCCAGGCCTCTGATTATCGCCGCGTTTGTACCTACTCCCGATCCGGAGGTACTTGGATACCTAGTGCGAACGCGAGGACTCTGTATACAAAGCAGCCACTGGATCCTGGACAGCCATCTGTAAAGGGAAGTGCCTCCGACTCTCATGATAATTCTTCCACCCTGTCAGCCAAGTGAATCTCTAACTTTACGAAAGAACTTTTTCGTACAATTAAGCCAGTGAACCTCTAATTTTAAGAATACAACCTTTTATGTAGATTTAACGAAGTAATTAGTTAATTTTAAGTACAAGGACTTTACAAGTAGATTTAAGTACTGGTCTATCCAGTTTTATTGAATTATTGTGTTTAATAGATTAACTCTAGTTTAAGACTAACCCCACGACTATCATAATAAATGACTTGTTGTAACTACCTAAGATTGCTTTTCAGTTCCTAACCTTTTTGCGTTATTCCTGGAATTTTACCCACTACACTAACCAACGTCTTATCAGTATCTAGGATTAGACTTGGATATAGGAATTATTATTATTCTCTTGTCTTCCGAATCGTATAACATATATTTCAAATGAAGCTGAATAAAACAAAACGACCACAAGCTAAAAAGCACGATGTACAAAATGGGCGAAAATGGCGGCGAATGTGAAAGAAACAAAGAACGACAAAGGATTCAAAGGTCAACAATAGTTTATGAAATTGGAAATCCCCTTACCAGCATATAATATTTCACAGACACAGACCATTTGAATTTTGACACATTGCTCACAGATGGCCACAGAACAAAATGCATGTAAATTATCCTCTATATTCTATATGCTACATGCTACATGCTACATGCTACATGCTACATGCTAAGACACCCTAATTTCATTTACATTTTTAAATCAAAATAAGTTCAGGAATCACTGATTAAAGTAAGTCAAGTACGTCACCTAACACCCTGTATATTTATAAAGTTGTGTTCAGTAAACTAACAAGCACGCCTTTACCAATACCTTTTAAAAGTTTTTTTGTTGAAATTAATATGATATTATTTTAAACATAAAAAAAAAACTTTTTAAAGTTCTGCTACATTACTAATTGTTTTAACGTTAATTTGGATTAATGGATTTATTATAGCATGGTACTATTATTATTTTATTCTTTAAAAAAATGTGTTTTCCAATTAACAAGAATTGTTATTTAAAAATAAAAATAATGAAAAGCTTTTAAAAAAAACCTTTTCTGCTATACTTTCACTTTTAGGCCTTAATTTATAGATTGTACCTTAAATTCTTCGTTAGCGATTATTCCGAACAGTTCTTCTCGTAACATGATATGGAAATCTACTACTACCATTACAGTAGCCATCCGAGGAACCCAACGTGTTGCCAACTCAGCCACCGACCGATAATAATAATAATAAATGGATTATTTTTATAGCGCCGTTTTCGTGAGAAAATCACCTTAAAGGCAAATAATCAGTACATTCATACTCTAATTTCAACAGTAGACTTATTTTTCAAAAAGTTCGATTATGACTCGCGTTCTCCTATACCTCGCTCTGCAGTGGGATGTATTACCGCGTGAACCGCAATTGTGAAACCCGGAGTAAATTTTTTTTTTTTCAAATCATTCGAATTTGATGAATTTTTTCATGCGTTTCTAACATTCCGCGGACTACCTTAAACTAAAACTACCTAAATCTTAAGGTCCGGAAAATGAGTCAAATTACCCTCTTGAATTCAATGAGATATTCCAAAAAATTGTCTTTCTATTTCCTTAACTTTTTTTATTGTTAAATGTATTTAAACGTTTTATTACACTAAAATTAAAGGTATACATATTTTTAAGAAGTTCTCATTGAATTAAAACGCCTAATTTGATTCGGTGTCCCGGTTTTGAGGTTTACTAACTAACTAACCATCACGCCGTTTCCCCGCAGGGGTAGGCAGAGAGGACGGACCGCCAAACAACTCCATCTTGGCATACACTTCTTGCTTCATTCACATTCATACAACGCCTCATACATTCTCTTCTGTTATTCCGACTTCTGACATGGCCCGACTCGAGTATTTGATTCACTTGATCGTGCCATGTCTTCCTCGGGCGTCCCCGGCTCTTCTTCCATTCACATTCGCGTCATATATTCTCCTTACACTCCTTTCTTCGTTCATTCGCTCTACATGCCCAAACCATCTAAGCGTCCCTTTCTTAATCTTGCTCACTACGCTTACATCAGCCTTGCATTCTTTACGAATCTCAACATTTTTCACTCGATCATACATGGTTTTACCACACGTTCGTCTCAGAGATCTCATTTCTACAGCATTCAGTCTACTTTCATCCTTCCTCTGCTAGTTCCATGCCTCACTGCCATACATCAAGGTTGGTATCAGCACTCCATTGTGGACTGCTAGCTTCGCTTCCTTGGACAACTTTTTGTTTGCGCCAACCGCGTTCAGTCCTCCGTTAATGGAGTTTCCTGCATTCACCCTTCTTTCAATATCCCTATCAGTGTTTCCATCTCTCGTAAACATGCTTCCCAAATACACAAACTCATCAACCTGCTCCAAGTATTCATCATTCACAACTATATTGCATACTGTTTTCGTACTCTCTTTCAAACACCATGACTTTGGACTTATTTACATTCATCATTAGCTCATTCATCATACATACTTCGTTCATCCTAGATACGAGGGACTGTAGATCTTCCATGCTGTTAGCAATCAGCACCGCATCATCAGCATACAACAGACAACATACTTGCAGACTACTCATTTTCGCGCCCAGGCCCACCTCTATCAATTCTTGCATACAATTATCCATGTATAGATTTAATAACCACGGTGACATTACGCAGCCTTGCTTAACACCTTTTGTGATGTCAAACCACCCCGTAAAATCACCGTTTGTCCTAACACATACAACGCTTCCCTCGTACAGGGATGCGATTACCTGTATAAGATTTGTATTCACACCATACTTAGACAACACCTTCCATAACTTTTTTCTGTCAACTCTGTCGTATGCTTTTTGTAGATCTACAAAAGCACAGAAAAGTTTCTGTTTTTTTGCCAGAAACTTCTCTGTGAGCATACGCAACGAGAAAATCTGATCCATGCACCCCCTTCCACTCATAAATGCGCCTTGCATCCCATATTTTATCCTTTGTTTTCATTTGTACCCTTTCAATCAATATCCTACCATACAGCTTACCAACTGAACTTAGCAGGCTAATAGCCCTGTGATTTCCACATTCCATGCGTGACCCTTTACCTTTGTATAGAGGCATGATCACAGCCCTTCTCCAATCTAATGGGGTGTAACCCTCCTCTAGACACTGGTTAAAAAGTTTGCATAACCATGTGAGAATTATAAGGCTATTTCCTTTAAAGTATTCAGCAGCAATATTATCGAAACCAACAGCCTTACCAGCCTTTGAGGTTTACGTAGAATATCATTACGTAGAATAGTTTAGTATATGTTAAAAAAATAGAATGAATGCACCCGTGAGTTATTAGAACACAATCAAGTGGATACCCGACTATGCTTATTATATTAAAGTACTTAGGTACCCACAGCAGACTTCGAGCGATTACTAGTATTCACATTCCATAATATTGTGATTTAGTTTATGGTGACCTCAAGGGTGGTTAGGTTATGTTAGGCTAGGTAGGTTAGGATGGGTTGGATTGGGTTAGGCTAGGTTTGCTTTGGTTAGGTTAGATTTAACTGGGTTAGGTAAAGATAGTTTACAGAAGGTTGGGTTATTAGGTTAAGGTAATTACGGTTGGGTTAGGTTAACTGAACTGTGCAGGTAACTTAATTCTATAATAATAATTAGAATAATTTCATTGTAAAACAATAATAGTATGACGCGAGCTGGTGGCGGCAGCAGTGTGTTGTAAGTTAGAAACAATGCGGATTGTTCAATTGATCATTTCACCTTTATATTATATCTTTTTTTCCGATATATAAAAACAATGGGAATGATAAAGACAAATTAAGTAAAACTATGAAATCTTAGGATCAAATTTTAATTTAAGTGTAAGGAATAAATTTAATCGGCCAACCGCTATACTTTTCATTATACTACATCATACAGTACCTACACTACACCATACAGTACCTAAACTACACCATACGTCATACAACTACACATTGCGCCCTTGAGGTGATTTTCCCACGAAAACGGCGCTATAGAAGTAATCCAATTATTATTATTATTATACAGTATCTACACTACACCATACAGTACCTACACTACATCATACAGTATCTACACTACACCATACAGTACCTACACTACATCATACAGTACCTACACTACAACATACAGTACCTACACTACACCATACAATACCTACACTACACCATACAGTACCTATACTACACCATACAGTATCTACACTACACCATACAGTACCTACACTACACCATACAGTACCTACACACTACACCATACAGTACCTACACTACACACCATACAATACCTACACTACACCATACAATTACCTACACTACACCATACAATACCTACACTACACCATACAATACTACACTACACCATACAGTACCTACTACACCATACAATATACACACTACCTACACCATGCAGTGCCTACACTACACCATACAATTACCTACACCACCATACAATACCTACACTACACCATACAGTACCTACACTACACCATACAGTACCTACTACACCATACAGTACCTACACTACACCATACAATACCTACCTACACCCTTACAGTACCTACACTACCATACAATTTACCACTACACCATACAATACCTACACTACACCATACAGTACCTACACTACACCATACAATACATACACTACACCATACAGTACCTACACTACACCATACAGTACCTACACTACACCATACAATACCTACACTACACCATACAATACCTACACTACACCATACAGTACCTACACTACACCATACAGTGCCTACACTACACCATACAATACCTACACTACACTATACAATACCTACACTACACCATACAATACCTACACTACACCATACAGTACCTACACTACACCATACAGTACCTACACTACACCATACAGTACCTACACTATACCATACAGTACCTACACTACACCATACAATACCTACACTACACCATACACTACACCATACAATACCTACACTACACCATACAGTACCTACACTACACCATACAGTACCTACACTGCCCCATACAGTACCTACACTACACCATACCAATTACCTACACTACACCATACAGTACTACACTACCATACAATACCTACACCATACAGTACCTACACACTACCATACAATACCTACACTACACCATACAGTACCTACACTACACCATACAGTACCTACACTACACCATACAGTACCTACACTACAACATACAGTACCTACACTACCATACAGTACCTACACTACACCATACAGTACCTACACTACACCATACAATACCTACACTACACCATACAGTACCTACACTACACCATACAGTACCTACACTACACCATACAGTACCTACACTACACCATACAGTACCTACACTACACCATACAATACCTACACTACACCATACAGTACCTACACTACACCATACAATACCTACACTACACCATACAATACCTACACTACACCATACAGTACCTACACTACACCATACAATACATACACTACACCATACAGTACCTACACTACACCATACAGTACCTACACTACACCATACAATACCTACACTACACCATACAATACCTACACTACACCATACAGTACCTACACTACACCATACAGTGCCTACACTACACCATACAATACCTACACTACACTATACAATACCTACACTACACCATACAATACCTACACTACACCATACAGTACCTACACTACACCATACAGTACCTACACTACACCATACAGTACCTACACTATACCATACAGTACCTACACTACACCATACAGTACCTACACTACACCATACAGTACCTACACTACACCATACAGTACCTACACTACACCATACAGTACCTACACTACACCATACAATACCTACACTACACCATACAGTACCTACACTACACCATTACAGTACCTACACTACACCATACAGTACCTACACTACACCATACAATACCTACACTACACCATACAGTACCTACACTATACTACACTTTACTTTTGTTTACACTATCTACCCAACAACTCGTGTTTTAAAATTATGTTTTTTATTGTACCAATAATTATTTGAAAGCATAAAATATTAAATTTGCTTTTGGGAAATCTCCCCCGTTGAGTGCAACGGGCAGTTATTATTTATTAATACAGCTTTTAAGTAAATAATTTTTTGGCGTTATAGTTTTTTTTAATGAATTATGCTTGTAGGTAACATAACCAACCAACTTACCCAAATAAACTAGATACGAGATCACAGAGGGCAGGAACAACATTTTGGCACAGCACACTAAAGCATTGGAGATCGTCGACGTGTTATTACATTGAAACTTGCGCATGAATGTGGTCATGTTTTATTATTGCGATAAATGCTATCATTTTATTAAAAATAATTTGGTTCATACTCCGGGTCATTTCTGTGTTGATATGGAGAAGGAAGATGGTTCAGAAAAAATGCGATATGAAGTCGAGTATGGATTATAAAACTCAATTAACAAATTCCTAAAAGTAATTTAATATTTTTTTAATATAAACTTTGTAAACTGTAAACTTTGCCTGCTCTCAATACAGGTTATCTTTAGACCTAGTGAGACAGGCACAGTATCATAACCCTTTTATTACATCGAGATTGTATAGATGAATAAATAAACAAAATTTTAAAATTCTTCTGTTGACAAGTTAAAAAAAAATAAATAATAATAGCTGTATTCTGTGGCTAGAGAAACGCAACGCTATATAAGTATTTAAAAAAAAAATTACATTACGATTCTTAGATCTGACCAAAAATCTAAAATGCAAAGTCGGCTCTCCTATAAAGTTGACTAATATTGACTTGTTTCCCGAAAAGTGAAAAACCATGTATATAATTCCATATAATTTTCTCTTGTTATTTGTACCTACTATATATTTGATTATTTACACCCTTAGTTTCTAAATTGTTATTTTATAATACCTGCTCATGAATATTGTATGTCATAGTATTAATTTGCATATTGTATATATATTATAATAACAGATATATTATGTAGTATATCTGTTATTTTACAATTATATTAGGTTAGGTTAGTTAGTGTAAAGCGCACTTGAGGTAAACCTTCACAAAACTGCGCTATAGAAATTAACTCTTATTATTATTATTATTATTATTCCCTTTTCCAAAACAACACAGGATTATTGATAACCTAGTGTGAAATCCCGAGGTCGACTTTTCGACCCCAAGGCACCAGATACGCCAGTGAACTCGATTAACTTTTCAAGAAAGAATTGTTCGATATTTTGAAAAATTTGATCATTTTCGCAAGAAGTGCGGTAAAAATGATCTTTAAGGTTTTTTCACATCTACCAGCACCTCACAGTACAGAACTGATGTTAATTTAGCAATCGCATCATGAGTGTTGAGATTGTCCCTAAAACCGAATTGGTTTGGACTCTTCTTTTCTTTTATGTAGTTTTTGAGTTGTTTCTTTTATGTAGTTTTTGAATATATAACTTTCATTGTACATAATTAATTACACGTAGATTTTATAAATCGTTATATAAAAGTAAATTAAAAACCGTACCACCAAAACACCATGTTTTGTTGGTACCACTGCTTCTGACGTCACACGTGCAGTTTTCGAGCCCAACTTATAACTAGATAAGGTTTTTTTCCGCTTTTTAAAATCTATGGCTTGTAATTTCGCTGTTTGCAGTGTTCATTTTGCTCGTAAAATAATTATGTTTGTTTATTGCGACTACTTGAAAGTTTTTGCTTAAAAATTCATAACAATTTTAACGAATTTGTCTACTTAATAATCTACACCGCTTGCATAAAACAACAACGTCATTGGCACTTTGGTGATTATTTCTTCAGTTATTCTGGAAGTGGAGGATTTACGAGTATAATGATACCTCAACCCTATTATTTCTTACAATGCATAATATATTTATTTTTATTTCAAGCCATTAAAGTTCAAAATTGTTTAATTTATTCAACCTATTCATGTCTACTGCTGTCACCGGCTGTTTGTCAAGTTAACAGCGTCATTTTCGCACATGCGTAGAACACTGATGGAAGCTATTAACGCAAGCGATTCTGATTTGCCTTTCAAACATAATTCAAAGCATTAAAGGACTTAAAAGACTTTCTTTGAACGCTGATAAATCGTTAATTATTTGCGGATATGAATGTATTTTTTGCACGTTGGTACAATGCCCCTACAATAGTAACGAGACGCTGATATTCTACAATGTTTTCTTCAATTAAAAGAAGTTAAATTTAAGTATAAAGTTTTCCAAGTTTTGTATGGAATCCATATAATATCGATTACCGCCTATTGAATCGCTAATCCGACTGCTCGTGTGACGTCACACCCAACAAGCCATAGATTTCGTGCGTTTTGGTGGGCTTTAAAAAATTGCTTTAAACAATTATTTTAACCATGAAAACGAACTTTAAAAAATAATTAAATAAGCAGAAAATTAAATTAGGATGTCAACATTAATAAATTAAAAAAAAATGGACTGGAGTTCCTTATTGGTTTGCTGATTATCTCCCGGGAGGCTTTTAATATTGTCAAATTAATGTTGTCATATCCAGTGCTTGCTGATCCCCTTAAACTTAGTATGGCATTTTCCACATCTTTGTCAGTTACTGAAGTAAAGGTCTGAAAATCTTCATCAAAATTTTTGCTCCGGTTGGTTTGTTTGATTATTGCCCAAGATATTTCGAGCAAGATTGGTACCGATATTTGCAAAATAATCATTAAACACATTATCACCAAACTGTGAGTTTTTTTCTGTGTTATAAGTGATTCCCTGATAAGAAATTACTTTTGGTATTTTTTGATTTGTTTTGTTTGTTATTTTACTGATGATTTTCCAGAATTTCTTACTGTCTTGACCAAAATCTTTTATTTTATCATTAAAATATTTTATTACCAATCCATGGGTTATTCATGGTTTTATTAATCTATCTTTAGATTTAGGTTTAGAAGCACTTACGATTGTAGACAAATTTAAATGATTGTGGAGTTTTTTCGAAATTTACTGCACATGTGTTTGGATTTTCTGATTTCTGATTGACGGCCAAGTTTCCATTTTAAGTATTGTTCTGAAAATTTCCAAGTACGAATTTTTTCTTTTCGTATTTTTTTTACCATCAATTCGATTAGAGTAAGTATTTATTTTTACTATGTTATGGTCGAATAAACAGGTGTAGTGATGAGTAATACTGGTTTTCCATAATATTGGTATGTTTTTTTCAGTGTTATTTGAGTTGCACCATATATGATCATTGCAGGAAGGGATTTGTCCGAAGACATTTCGTGTAGCACTATTTTTAATTTAGTAACGTCATTAGATTTACGTAGTCTTCTTTCGCTTTGCTATATACTCGTACACCGTCTCCAATATTTATATTGATGTCGCCAATGACAATATTACAAGTGTCTTTTAAATTCAGTAATAATTGTTCAATTAAACATTTTTAGGATCAGATCCATGAGTGTGGTAGATAGAGAGCGGTAACATGGTAAATAATTTTGTTGACTTTTACATGCAGTTTTAAACAGTTTGCTAGCTGCAATGCAATTTCTGTTACTGTAATATTGTTGCGTATTTTTAGTATGAACACTGCTCTTGTTAATAAGTGTTGTAGACGAGTGGCATGTGTAGTTATGTATATCATTCAGTGTTACTTATTTTCAAATTAATGGTGGGCGAACTTTTTAGTGATCCGGATCACTAAATCAGCTCTCTGTAAAGATAATCCACATGAAAACTGGACGAAAAAGTATCGAATAAGAGCGTCTTAAGGACGTCTTTAGGAGGGCCAAGGGAGCGAGAGACAGGGCATGGTGCGGGGGGACGCGAACCGTCATTCAATCGAGCCGGATCACCGAACCGGTAGACTACAAAGAGCTGATTTAGTGATCCGGCTCACTAAACCGAGCCGCTTCGCCCACCACTAATTCAAATGCGCTTCCGTTAACACAATGAGGTGCGGTAATATTTAAAAAAGATCTAATGTTAGTACAAATTCATCAAAGTTTTTTCCAAACTACGAATATTTTGATGTAGAACAACGAAAACGGTTGGGAATTTATTTAATAAGTCATTACATTGCTTTGAATCTTCGTAAATATACTGTGGAACATCCGTTAGCTTATCAATTTCCTCGGTTAAAAAGTCATCCATCATAGTCAATTTTCTGTTGTGCTTTGATGGATATTCTTTTTCGGTAGTTGCATTTTTCGCTGTTTACACTATGTTCAAATAAAGTATTGTTTTTTTCGCAGTAATCACTTAACGGATTCGATGTTTTTTTCGCATTCGCTGAATTTGTGATTTTTTACAAATTGTATGCATCTCGGCTTATTTATTTTATTCAGACATTTTAGGGATGTATGTCCCAAACCAAGACAGTGGTAACACTGCATAAATGGATTGCAACCTTCAATTTGCGCTGGAACAAAGCCTATATTGATCCTTTGTTTTTTTGAGTAATATCTTTCGGATTGGACCTATAGTTTCTATTATCAAATTTCTCAGTTGGTCACTTTTTCTATTTTTAAGAATTTTAGTGGATTTTATAGATTCTTTTGGGGCATTGTTTGATTCGTTCTTTTGCAGAATAAGGTCGTTAAGAAAATTATGTTCAATATACTCCCCTCCTACACCTTTAATAATCGTGCACGGTCTTTTCTTTAATTCTGTAGCAGTTTTCAAATTTTCGGCATCTTCTTTATTCGAGCAGGTAATACTTATTTAATTGATCGATGCTTTTTTGATTCCGTTTATACCAATTCATAGTTTAGGTTCTTTGATTGTTTTAGTAATGATGTTCTTCATATCTTATAATGTTTACTTGCCTTCAGCAGTTATCACGATAGCAAATTTCGGTTCTTCAATTTGAACGGTTTTCTATTTTAGAATCATTGAATACGTTTTTTGTTCATTTTTTGTTTCAAGCTTGGTGATAATTTTTTTGGAATTCAATAATTATTGTTTGAAAATTGATTTTTGTAAATTTCCTTTTGTAAATTGATTGACAATTCAAGACTATTTCTTACTTTTGAGTATTTTACTAGAGTAATCTTCTTTATGTATCTTTTTACATTTTCGATCAGAGTTAGCACGTTCATTATGTGTTAGGAAACTTGTGTTACCGTGCGATGCAGCGGTTATCAAAACACGCGTCACTCCTTGGCAAACTATGTGACAATACTGCGTACTAAATGCATGATGTATGGATGTGAACGAAGCAAGGAGTATTGGCCAAGACCGAGTTGTTTGGCGGTCCATCCTCTCATCCTACACCTGCGGAAAATAGCGCTGTGGTTAGTTAGCCACATACATAGTTAGGTATGGTTGTTTTATTTAAAAGAAGGTGGCGCTGAACCTCATTTTTGGCTTCTGTCTTATCTCACTTATGCTGACTTACATTTGAGTTATACTTATAGCGACCTAGTTTACTAATGCCGAGTGTTATAAACAGACTCGACTGTATTTATTTTTGGCTTCTGTTCTCACTTATGCTGACTTACATTTGAGTTATACTTATAGCGACCTAGTTTACTAATGCCGAGTGTTATAAACAGACTCGACTGTATTTATTTTTGGCTTCTGTTCTCACTTATGCTGACTTACATTTGAGTTATACTTATAGCGACCTAGTTTACTAGTCCCGAGTGTTGTTATAAACAGACTCGACTGTATTTATTTTTGGCTTCTGTTCTCACTTATGCTGACTTACATTTGAGTTACACTTATA
Organism: Halesus radiatus; assembly: GCA_022606495.2. Taxonomy (NCBI): domain Eukaryota; kingdom Metazoa; phylum Arthropoda; class Insecta; order Trichoptera; family Limnephilidae; genus Halesus; species Halesus radiatus. Next base: position 24,159 of record JAHDVE020005051.1, on the reverse strand, counting down.
GCGACCTAGTTTACTAGTCCCGAGTGTTGTTATAAACAGACTCGACTGTATTTATTTTTGGCTTCTGTTCTCACTTATGCTGACTTACATTTGAGTTACACTTATAGCGACCTAGTTTACTAGTCCCGAGTGTTGTTATAAACAGACTCGACTGTATTTATTTTTCTAAACCGGTGCATTAATTGAGAAGATGGAAGGGAGAAAGTTTGGGAAGTACCTGGTTATTCAGATCTGGTCACCAAGCACAGTAGTTAATGCCATTTTAAAGGTGGTCTTTCACCAGGGCGATACTGATCTTAATTTTAAACCAAAATTAGCAGTCTTCAAATGCGAAATACTTCGAAAAGTTTATTTGTTTATTTATAATGTACACAACATCGTTAACATCATTTTTTTAGAGAAATAACAGAAGAAACAAATAACAATTATCTGATATCAATAATATGTGAAAAAAGCAAATAAAAAAAATAATAAATAATAATAATAATAATAATAAATCAGGTGCAAACAAAATAATTGATAAATTTTGGTAAGTTATTGGGGCTATCGCCATGTACGGAACCTGCCATCAGAGTGGATGTTGTATAGTCTACGCATTCACGCAAGAGATTGTCACACAGAATTAAAAAGACACTGAGTGTGTGGACTGTGGGTGCCCCAGCGGAAGGGAGCAAGACCGAGGAAGAGGTGGATACACCGTGTGAAATAGGACTGGATGAGAATGGCCGGAGGAGAGGGACCGCAGCCAATGGAGAGCATCTATGGAGGAGGCCAAATCCCACCACGGGATGTACATGATGATTACATATTTTAAGAATGAATATATTATTATTAGTAGTTCAACAGGTAAATTAATCTTTCTTAATAGTAGTTTTTCCCCGAGACATAATTGCTCTTATAAAGAACTAATAAGAGCAATAATAAAACAACGCGTACTAAATTAAAAACCAGGGGCGGTATTCCCGTTCATTTTAAAGAAGATTCCTTACGTTTTTCCTTAGGGTTAAAGAGTTCTTGATTAACTGCGGAATTCCGGTGAGACATAGTAAAGCGGTCCTAAATACGACTAAATTGTCAAGAGATTACTTGAAAACACAAATTGATGAAATATCCTCAAGTGACATAAGATTTTGAACAAAAACTTTTAAAAACAATTACATTATAATAATAATAATAATAATATATTATATTATAATTCATTTTAATACATTTTTATTTTATTTTTAAATGTCATAAATAAGCCATTTAATGTTTTACAAAAAAGGTAACCACCTACCTCATTAAATAGTAATGACCTTTTTTATCCCTAGTTCTAAAAGTGACATTTGAATTTGTGCCGACGCTCTTCAATGCCGCTTGACGTGAGTTGTCAAAAATGTCAACATGTATATAATGCTTTAATAATGTTTAATAGCTAATTATGTTTACAGTAAATAATAACGTAATTGGTAACATACTTAATATTGAGTTTTTTTCTTGTTAAACCATCTCAAATATTGAGATTTTCTCTTTTTAAAACATCGCAAATATTGACATTTTTGATGAATGTGGTTCGCTGAATTCAGCTGACAGCTGTCATCCGATAGAACCGGAACCGCAGTTAAGTAAGAAGGCTTTAACCCTATGGAAAAAGTCAAGGAATCTTCCTTAAAAAGAACGGCAATAGCACCCCTGGTCTAAAATAACCTTGTCCACGTCATTCACAATCTGCAAGTCCGTTAGGTCACGCTCAAGTTTAAAATACGGGGAACTAATTGAATGTATGCACTGAACAGATAATACCTGGAAGTGTGATCTATAAAGATTTGATAGAAAACTAATGTCGTCAGTGTACATAAGACCTTTCGACCGGTATGCGGTAAATTTAACGCGGGGAAAAATTCACTGCAAAAAGTTCACGGTGGGAAAAATTATTTGCCACTATTAAAAAGTTTTTTTTTTACTGGAATAATTTTGTACAAACAATAGCCACGTATTAAAAGGAAAATAACAGTTCTGTCCGGTTAGATTAACTTGTTACTATTAATTTAATACAAATATTCGTTGATATGGATGAAACTGAATGAATGAATTAAATTAATAAATTTAATCTCGTGACACGCTAATTCTCAATTTAAAATGGAAGTAATTTTTCATTCCTTAGGGCGGCACTATAATTACGGTGCAGATACGATCGGCATTATCGCAGAGTCGCCGGAGATATTGTGCAGTGTGCAGGACTCCATCTAACGTATAGAATCTCGAACCGCAATCCATAAAAACCCATATATCATCGTTAGGCTGCTCTCTGACGTTCCGGTGAGGAACGAAAATTTCACTCGTTACTGCAGACACTGCACAGAAAAGTCAAGTTTGCTAAAGTATGGTAACGGTTTGCAACGCAGTTCATTGTGGGACTTTTCTGCGCAGTGTCTCCAGTAGCGAGTGAAAAGTTTGTTCCTCACCGGACGGTCAGAGAGCATCCTTAGTTCACATACCGCACTAGTCTGTAGTCGGTAGCGGCAAACCGCCTCTAGTCAGCCAGTCAGTAATTCCGAGCATTTCCATATTCAGTCGTTACGTCATAGTCACTACGTCTCTGATCCGTCAATATGGAGTATGTCCGTAATAGGTCCGCAGGGGGAAGTTAGTAAAGTCACTGCGAGATACTAGTCAAAAGTTCCTAATTCATTCATCAATGCCCGCGGCGATTCTCTTCGTGTTGGGTGCAGTGCAGTCAAGCCGTCGGTTTCAACAGTTGGGTGGGAATTTCCGAAGTAATCAGTACGGAGCATCTTTATTTGGTTCGTAATATTGTCTTTAAAAACGAAACCATAATTAACTACATTGTGGTGTATTTTTTTTTTTTTTTACATGAATACATCACAAGAGTCCCAACTGCTCCCAACCGTCTGGAGCCAGTGAGACTATGGCATTCCCAATTGGGGAATGTTGTGAGGTGAAGGTATTGGGGAGGGGAAGGAGAAGGGAAAGAGGAAGGTGGGGAATACCTGGCTATTCAGATCTGGTCACCAAACACGGCCAAAAGCCATTTCAAGCAACGTTTCAATTCTGAATGGTGGTCTTTTCACCAGGGCGATACTGAGAGTATCTTCCACTCTGGAACGTGCGCAAATATACTATAAATTATTTTTAATTTAATTAATTGCGAAACAACACAAATTAATTAAATAAAAATTACTTGCGCACGCCGGGATTTGAACCCGCGACCTTCGGATTCGTAGTCGAGAGCCTTACCCCTCGACCATGCAGGCCGTCAATATACATATACATTTTTCATAGTAATTATTACAAAGTTGAGTAAGATTTATTATTTTTGTGTTTATTTTATTTTTAAATGTTATTTCCAAAACTGCATATTTATTTTTTTAATAATTAAAGGAATGACATTGAGACTTTTATTTTATCTATTGTGTGCGGTGAACTTTCCGCGGTGAAAGTTCTAATAACCCTTCCGACAGGACGATGATATCTAATTAAAGAAAAAAAATCGATAAGTGTACATTTTTTTACCAATTTCACCAGAAGTAAGAAAAAATATATTACTTCAGGCACACAGACACGCTCACAACACACTTCTATAAAAATATATAAATGCATATGCAGTGGTGCTGAAAAAACCATCTTAAAACTGTTATTAATATTAATTGAGTTAAATAATATTAACAACAGACAAAGTCTATGCGGAGAACTAAAGAACGACCACCCGTAGTCGAGCGGTTAAGATCCCTGGGTACAAATCCAGAGGTCGAGGGTTCAAATCCTGGCGTAGGCAAATTATTTGAATAACTTAGTGAAGCTTATAATTATTTTTTTAATTAATTGAGGATAATATTGGTAATACTTAAATTTGAAGGATGATATAGATAAAAATGACATACAATAAACTGGTCTCATTAGTTCAGTGGTAGAACATTTTCCCGGTATTACGGAGGTCCTCGGTTCGATTCTCTGATACGACTATTAGCTTTTTATTTTCTGTATCTTTTTCGGTTTCATGTCTCATTTGAAATTTTTTAAATTTTGTCTTCTTGTCGTTATATATTTGCAACCTGTGAAATTCTGGATGTAAAACTTTGTTAGTAATTCCATACTGGTCTCCTGGTTTTGCCGAAGTGCCAGAATCTATGTAATCTAGTCTGACTTGTTCTGCTGTATATGGTCCTTCTCGACTGAAAACAAACATTTGAAAGTGTTTAGTTTTTAAGGCTTCGGTTCAATATTTCAAACACCATTTGGTCCGCATTTTTTTCTTTTTCATGATAGTGGTTGTTGAAACATCCAAACTTAATTGCCAAATCTTGTTAAAACGCTAAAAAAATGTTGTTTCTTACCCTCTGGTAACCAGGCAATGGGCAGCGGTGATCACTCAACGTTCGCTGATCAAGGATCCGGTACAAAACCACGTGGTGTTACCTTGCGCTCCGTAACCAATTTGGGTCTATCAAAGAGAAGATAATCAAATAAATACGAAAATCAAATTAAAAAAACTAAACTGAAGCCACCACAATGATGTACAGGTACTCTTAGAAGATGGTAACGGTGATTAATGATCCAAATTGGGCATACATTACAGGATCGATAAGAATGGGCATACGAGATCGATAAAAATAACAGAATGTAATTAGGTAAGACTAAAGGAGCAGGACTGGCTTCAAGGTTCAGTTGCAACCGTTAATTTTTATTTTCTGTCTTGTGTCTGTTTCATATTTTCACTAAGAGTTGTCGATAATATCTTCTTCAATTATTAAGTATTACAAAGATGCTTAGAAACTTAATAAGTTATTCTCAATAAACTGTATTTTATTTTAGAATTTCTAGACATTCTGTTTCAAAGAGTTTTACGTAATATGCAAAACAACATCAAATCACATTTAAAAATAACTTCTTTATACAGACGACTTATTTTTTAAAATGTCATGTGTCAAATATTAGAATTTTATAATATTTCTGATATTTTCCGCAAACTTATTTTGGAATAATACTGGGAGATGTGTTATGTATATTACACCGGTTTATCTGCTTTGAGCCGACTTGCAGCAAGGTTATTTCTCAGAAAAGTATTCCGGCAACGAATAAAAAATAAAAAATAACATAAACATGTTATTAGAACATACTTATTTTAATATTTCTATTGACCCTTACCCGTACCCAGAAATCTGCTAAAATTGTTCATATTTTGATATGTTATATATTCTTTTTTCATTGAGTATCTACTTATTTAAATTTATTAATACACTTGTCTTGACAAACAAATTCCCTGTACAATAAAGTTTTTCGTTAGGTACGTAAAAATTCGAGTAAATAACTCATCTAACAAATAATAATTCCATAACAATGCTTAATTCTAAATTCCTGCTGTCGTTAGGGTACTATGATTGATTTGACACTGATCTACTATCTCTAAACAAAGAAACAAAAAAACAAACGAAAAACATTCATTTTAAAATTTTATTTCATTCCAAAAATTTATTTTACAAAATACACTTAAATAAAAGGTTAATAAGTAGGTACCTTCTTGTGTTTTCCATTTTGAAAATATTCTACCCAAACAGACCTTCTTCTTATGAATATGTAATATGTGGCTAACCAGAGTGGTATACCTATGGTATAACCTAAATAAAACATGGCGGGTTCAACGTTTTTCATACTAATTATAAAATGTTATAACAGTTTTTCATTACGGATTTCATTCAAACTACTCTCTAAACCTTTCCGGCACTGATAAAAAAATGTGCTATTTTCAGCAAAACCGGTAGAGTAATTTTCGGGAAAATCGAGAATTGACAGACAAACATTCATTTTTTATATATTTGAATAAAATAAATATGTACTTTGTAGCAATACTTTTTATATAAAGATGTACTCCCATAAAAAGCAATGCTCATGTGTATGGGATGGGTAGAGGGGGGGAGGGGGGAGGGTGTTTCTTAGTAGTTTCTTATTACATATTTTATCTTAGGGTGTATGTATACATAATGTTTTTATTAAAAAAAGAGTTATTATAGATTATAATCTTCGTTGGGAAGCCCATCTCAATTCTACAACAATAATACTGCGTAAATTATGTTACATTTTCTACTATATCAGATCAATCCTTAATCTACAAACTACAATGTGTTTACTTTGCACTCTTTCAGTAATATTGTGCAGCATCAATTCTTTATCTCATGGACATAACTCTATCGCTAAGAATAATATGTATAAGTAGTCTAGGCGCCCTCGTGGCTGCCGGCTGCGTTTTATAGTCGTTCCTGGTTTATCTTGGAAATATTGGGAAGTTCTTAATTTTCCCGGTGTAAAAATAGCATAAAATAACCGTAATAAGTTTTAGGTTACATTTATAAAAATTACATAATTTTAGTGCCGTCGTTTCCAGCTTAAATCAAGTTTATAATAAAAATCCAAATATTTTGAGTTGAAATCTGCTTCGTTCTTCCGAATTAACGCATCGGACATCGGTCACATCTGGCGGTCGGTCGAAGGCCCTTACCACATGTTAAAGTGAAGTTCCAAAAGTAAAAGAAACGGCTATTCGGGCTACGGTGGTTGTAAAAAATATTGTATACAACCGGGAAGTGGGATGCTCTGCGACCTGCCGTGGACCGACCTGCTGTGGTCCGACCCCAACAAACACACCGCAAGCTGGGGCGAGAACGAGCCTTTACCATTGAGATAGTGGCCAAGTTCCTCAACAAGCACGACTTTGACCTGATCTGCCGGGTGCATCAGGTGGTAGAGGACGGGTATGAGTTCTTTGCCAAGAAGCAACTAGTCACCCATTTCTCGGCGCCCAACTACTGCGGGGAATACGATAACGCAGGAGCAATGATGTTAGTGGACGACACGCTGAAGTGCTCCTTCCGGATCCTAAAGCCGGCCGACAAGCGCCACCTGGCGTACGTGCAGACCAAGACAAAGAAGATTTTGAGGGCCCTATGGATCAATTCCCCGGCCACCATCCTCCCCCGCCGCTCCACCCTTTTAAGAGTATTCTGAGTTATTTATCCTAAAAAATATGGAAAATAATTCTTTGTCTTAGCTTAAATATATTCTTGAATATAATGGAAACAATCACTCTATCATTTGTATTAGCGTCTTGCAATATATCGTAAGGAATAAATACAGTTAGCTTCTTTTTTTCAATTTAACGTTAAATTTAGTTTTGATAATTTAACTGCATCTCTTTATACGGTCTATAAATAATGTGTAATGATAACCTGCCCAAAAAGAGAAGATAAATGTAAAAAAATAAAAATTATAATAAATTCGTAGAATAGACGTAATATAAGAATAATATAATAATAGGAAGTAATATTTGTACAGCGCCCCTAAGGTGATTTTTCACAAAAGCGGCGCTATAGAAATGGTCCGAATATTATTATTTATTATTATTAGCAACCAATTTTTTCTTAGCCACTTTTTAATATAATCGTAATCTTAGAAATTCGACATCTATACATAAAGACTATTCTCAGGTACATATGGAAGAATGATTTAATGAACAAAGCACAACCAAAAAATTACACCCGCTACTCATCACACCTAAAATGCATAATTCCCCTAACGGCAACAGCCTTCGCCCAACGACAGTTCTCTTATATTGCTCCCAAAATGTTCAACTCGCTGAGCACTGATACGGATATGGAATCGAAATCTGATAATCTTTGTACTATTGTTCAAAATTGGTTATTTGCAAAAGGAAGGAATTATTTCAAAGAACGTAAAATATATTAATTATTCTTATTATTCATATATTATTATTTAGCTATATTTAAATTAGTTTTAATTAGTTTAAAAACTATATATGTATGTATATGTATATGATTATGATTTTATTCTTATCTTATTTTAATCGATTTTATTCATATCTTTACTAAATTTCTACTTTTGTTTTTTCTTTCAACAAACAACTCTATGTTATTTTTAAAATGCTTTTGTTTCCATTTCTATTTATGTCATCTTAATTTTTTTATTTATATCTTTACCACATGTAGGTATACAACAATATTATAATATACTCGTACAACAAACTTCGACTACCATAATACGGGCAAGTGCCTGGTTTGGTAGTTGAAAAAAAAGTTAACTCCGTACTTAAACTTATAAATGCATAAATAAAACTTTGTTTTTAATTCTCATTACTCATGGTAACTGTAGTTCTGTAGATCCCGATCTTTTAAGTGGGAGGTACTCTCCCATAGCCTTCCAAAGGGTTAAATTTGCTGTTGCAGAAATTATAATAAGATTTCAATCAGTTAACAGAAAATCCACGGAAGAGACTTCATGTTCTGTTTTTAGCGATTTCAAAGAAAACCGATATCTTTATCATTATCTTTTAATTGTCAATTAGAAAATTTAGAAATTATTTAAAAACCATCATTACTAAAGACAAACATAAGAATAGTGAAAACCAGGAATGACGAAGTAAAAAAAAAGCAAGTTAGCATCCATAAAACAAATCTAAAAATAAGTGGTGCAATCGCCAAATGACAGAAATGTCATTTACCGATAAGAATGACATTAGCAAAGATAATATAAGTTTATTTGCGCGTCGTACAAAAACATTCGGTTGTTCCCTCCGTCCACTGAACATGTTCGCGCTTTTAGTGATGCTGGCCTATGGATTAGGTAAGGATAAACTAGCTACATAACTAACCATCACGCCATTTCTCCAAAGGGGCAGGCAGAGAGGATGAACCGCCACACAACATTGCCTCGGTACACAATCCTTGCTGCATTTACATTCATACTCTATTTTGTTATTCTGACTCTAGACACGACCCGACTACAGTACTTGCTTCACTTGGCATGACATGCCTTCAGCGGGGGTCGCCAAATTCTTCTACAATTCCTTTTCCCTCTATGTTTTTCCCCTGCCACTTCTTTTCTATCTACATTATGACACTTATTATCATTTCTAAATATGTTCACTTCTTCAATAAATAAAAAAAATTGTCTGCGGAGTTCAATAAAATGATTAAAAAGTATTTCATATACTATAACAAATAAATTTCGACACATTTTGGAAGCGAAGCTTCCCTCATTAGGATACGCAGTATACCAAGAAATGATAACAGCAATAGACACATAATAAACATAGAAAAATAGTAACGTAAGAACAGACGATTTGCAAACATAAACAAAAATTAACAAATAAGTAAATACATTTTCACAATGAGCCAACACTTTCTTTTCCTTAATTTTATTTTTTATTTATTAGAAACAAACATAATATTTACATAAAAACATCATACATAATAAATGAAATAGATACAATCGGCGTGTAAATATCTATAATTAATGTGTTTACAACATGTGTGGTGCACACAATAAAGTTTATGGATTATTTAGTTACAAATCACAACGTTTGTTTATCCATCTCACTGAAATTCTGTGCGTGTAAAAACATGATAGCGCAATAACGATACTGTTTGTTTGCACGATGTCCAAACAAACTAATATGTTAAAAATATGTAAAAACATGATAGCGCAATAACGATACTGTTTGTTTGCACGATGTCCAAACAAACTAATATGTTAAAAATATGTAAAAACATGATAGCGCAATAACGATACTGTTTGTTTGCACGATGTCCAAACAAACTAATATGTTAAAAATGTTGAAGGCTAAATAATATCAAAAAAAAAAAATTTCAATGATTTTACTCGCTTTATATATAATTATTTATTTTAATTTTATTTATGACGACATAAAAATCATCGGATATGGCTTTTTGTATAGAGAATTTAAATGAATTTATGGAATTTGAGAAAATGTCAATGTTGTGATTTTTACTTATTTCATTGTTCAATCTTGACGTTTTTGGTATAAAGTTATAATATCCCGTATTATTTAGGTGTATGTCTGTCCATAATAAATAAACATTTTTTATACATCCGGGCATAACGTATAGTGTGACCTTACTCACTAAGTTACTATCAACTAGATCATTAACAATTTTGTAAAACATAACTAAATCAATTAATTTTCTTCTTTTGTGAAGGCTCTCAAATTCGAAATGGTAAATTCTTTGATGATAGCTTTTTAGTAGATGGCGAACTCCCGATCGATATGACAAAATACGTAAGAATTTCTTCTGAACAGTTTCAATTCTTAATTGATAAACTAAAGTTCTTAAAAACTTAAGACAAGATTTTTGTGCATAGCGCAAAGGGTAACAATTATTTTTATAAACAATAATTATTAGCCTGAAACACTCATCCAAATTGAAAAAAACCTTTCCGAGCAAAGATAAATGTCGCCGACAGGACTCGAACCTGCACCCTTCTGATTGCCGGTCGGATGCTCTACCATTGAGCTCGTCGGCTTATTGCAAACCCGCCAAGTTAATAAATATTTACTGGTGTTTCTTCAATAATTACTGTTTTTATTATATTTCACCTGTAAACAACCAACTTTATTACTAATAGAAAGGCTTGTAACGGCTAAATCCCTTTAAAAAAAAACCAAAAAATAAAAAATAAAACCTAAAAAATCTAAACCTGTATACTGTATGAGAAATCAAGTATTCTAATTTTACGACTGAAGGAAATTGCTTTGCACTTGCATATTTTTAATTCCATCTCATTTTGATTGCACCACAATGAAACCGTGTCTAGATCCTTTTGTAATTTTGTACAGTCATCTTCTGATTTGACGGCTTTGTAAAGTTACAAATCATTGGCGTAAAGTGAAAATTTACATTGAATTCGAAATGTTAAGACGTTAATGAAGATTAGAAATAGCTAGGGTCCGAGATGAGACCTTTGTGGAACAACTGATTTGAAAGTTATGGTAGAAGAGTTGAATCCGTTGATTTTTACTAATTGAGTTTTATGTGATAAATAGGATTCTAGCCATCGGAGAAGATTCCCATGGATACCAATGTCATCTAATTTTTTTAGCAGCAGTGGATGACTAACTTCATCAAAGGCTGTACCGATGTCCGTGTAGATATAGCATCGACTTGTATTTTAGAATTACTGCAATCGCGTAGGTGGTCAACATATTCCAGCAAGTTTATATTTATGGACCCTTTTGCCATAAATCCATGCTGGTAGGGGCAGAGCATATGTCAAAAATGGTTGCAGATTATTTTATAAACAATTGACTCAAAGATTTTTCCGAAACTGATAGAAGACTAATGGGTCAGTAATTTTTTTATATCGTTTTTGCAGCCGGATTTGCGTATCGGGACTATATGAGTGATTTTCCAGCTATCTGAAAAAACGCCTTCTTTAACTGATTTTTGGAATATGTCATGTAATAGTTTGTAAAGTTCGTCGGCATAGTTACGAATAAAAACAGGAGGATTTTCACCCGGGCCGGGACCCTTATTGACGTCGAGAGATTTGATTTTGATCTTTACTTCTTCGAGAATTATTTGAATATTATAGAGATGAAAATTACAAAAGCGTGTTGATGACGTTATGGATGCTATAGTGGAAGAATTAAATTCCGAGGAGAAATTATCTGAAAAGAGTTCACAAGTTTCTTCACCGGTTTTCGTAATTTTGTCATGTAGACGCATTACTTTCGGAATTGAATTTGGATTTTTTTTCTCGAAGCGTGTTAAAGTGATAATAATTCAATTTGATTTACAATAAATTTTTAAAAAAAATACATCATAATAATTTGCCCAGATGTTGCGTGCTGTTTCATACTAACCCAGATATCTACCGTAGATTTTGAGTTGTATTCAGGGTTTGCGGAGGTCCTTCTTCTGGATTGACATGCTGAGTTAAGTGACAAAAACACTTTGTTTGAATCCACTTTTATTTTGGTGTAAATACGTCGACTAGTTTCGATTCGACTGAATCATCTTCAGGACTTAATATGTACTAATTATTCATGAGTGTGCATGTATGTATAGTGGAATAAATGGGGAAAAGAGAGATATAACATGAAGAGGGAGACAACAATATAACAATAGAAGTATACAATTCAATATCCACAATTATGTAGACGATGGGAAAAGCACGAAATACAAATAAGGTAACAGAACAACAAGTGAGATGGTGGATTGTTTGAGGGGAGAGAGAGTTGGAGGGGATCAGACACATGTCTATTATTTAGAAAATGGTTTTTATTAATTTTACAGTTTTTTTTATTTTATTTCCATGACTTCTAAGTTATTTAGCCGTAGGCCCATTCTATTATTGTGTAAAATATTCATTCCCGTAGTTTGATCAAAATAATAATTAGTACTTATCAAATGTTCCGCAAATTCGGAATAATCTACATTATTTAAACATCGCATGTATTCTTTGATTCTAACATTAAAATTACGGGTGGTTTTACCTACATAAAACGAAGGGCAATTATTACATATGAATTTAAAAATTCCAGATTTACTTAAATTATTTTCTTTGTCTTTGCAGTTAATTAAAAAATATATATTCTTCTTCAGTGTTATTAACATGATATATTTTATAACTAATTTAAATCTGCTAAAGTGGTGTGTGTTATTTATTTCAGCTCCAGCGACCGCAATCCCTCCATCTTCGAACGGGTTAGTGCGTTCACTTTATTTGTTTTACAATAAATATTTTCTCAACTTAGTGTGACAACAGCAACTGGTGTGACAACAGCAACTGGTGTGACAACAGCAACTGGTGTGACAACAGCAACTGGTGTGATAATAGCAATGATTAACCCATATTTGAAGAAGGCGTGTCTCTCAAGGGCCCTCTACATGATGGGTTTATGATATTATATGCTACCCAATATCATAAAATTATTATCGGATATTCAGGAAATGTAATATTTTTTCATAATTTGTTGTTATTGTTTTGTTTTTCCTCTCTTCCCATAATTCTAGCCCACTAAAAATATGAAATAATTGTAGCGATATTTAATTTAATTTAATTTATTTACTTCAATGAAATACAATATTTGTAGATCCATAATTTACAAAAATACCTATTTAAGGTTTATTTTTATATTTGGGATTTCATATACGTTCATTAAAGGAATAATGAATTTTACACTTTTATCACATGTCTAAATTATCGCCATTACCTTGAAAAATGTTTCGAAGCTACGTAAATATTACTAACTAGGAAGTCATCTCCAGAGCACGTCCAAGCGGACACTGAGCAGTTCACTACGTGTAGGGGGCCCACCATCCTTTGATGTGTGTACGAAAAACCGACAACAAGGCCATGCATCGCCATCACACACCATCATACGCCATCATACGCCATCATATGCCTACTTCACGATGGGCCATTCGTAGTGGGCCAGCTGATGGCCCATCATCGACCATCGTGTAGAGGGCCTATTACATTTTCAACAATCTTGATGTGAATACAAAATACCAATTAATTCGGGCATCAGGACAGGGACAGGGATTTAAGTATCCCTATGTCTTTCAATCCAATGTTACCATTGCTAAGTGTTGGCAAGCAGATGCTGATAGAATGATCTTTGCGAATTCCCCTTTGTTTTCACTATAAAAAAATCAGGGCTCTGCTAAAATCGGGTTATTTTTATTTATCTAACTATTTATAGATTTCCAAAGGATGAAACAAGACTTAAGAAATGTATCTATGGAACAACAAAACTAAATTGGACTCGAAAATATCACAGTGCAATCTGCTCAAGCCATTTTTAATTGAGCACTTTAACGAATCGCTTATAAATGTCCGTCTACCTGATTTCGCGGTGACTCTATGTAATTCAAGAATACCTTTGGCTATACATAAGGTATTGCCTTTGCCAGAACAGGCACTTAATTAAATTCAGAAAGATACGTTGTAAAAATATCAAAATATAAACACATTTATTACCCGCTTTGGCATTAACATTAAAATGTAGGTGCAGCATTTATTGATCTTTGATACATCAATTACCAGTTTTGATGCAATGACTATGCCAAAACTAATAAAGAATACCATTTTAAGATAATACGAAGCTCCCCAAATGGGACCTCGCAATCTGTCAGAAAACCCGCTTATGCTAAATGCAGAAATAGAAAGGAAAATAATTTTAAGACGTATTTTAGATCGCCGTAACACGCGAATTGTTAAATTAACAAAAAAAAATTTGGATTTTGCAACAGTCAAAGCGGAGACATTTAAAAAAATAATAATTAAACCAAAATAATTCAGAACTTAATTTCATGTTACCATATTAAGTACTAAAATAAATTCAGATAGCCTTTGACCTGAGACCCTTCGGAAAATAATTTTACGACGGATTCTCAAGCAGTAGATTAAAACAATACGAGTATATCACATCTGTATCATATTACAATATTTTTTATTACTTTCGTTTTTACACTAATTTTTAATGTAACTAAATTTCATGTTATAATATTATATATATTGCGTTGAAAAAATATAGCTTTGTCAAGCACTGACTATAAAATTTTCTTTGACCAAACTCCTCTACAAAAGGCAATATCTTTATGATCTCAGACAATCCCTGGCAAACCGTACCCTGGCATATACTCGATTAAAAAACCCCATACTAAACTATGCTTATACTGTAACATTGATTTACCAAATTTATCAATAATATCGAAGTATTTGTTCCCCAGATATTGAATCCGTCGTTATGGGGCAGTAGAACAGTCCTCCAACTAGACTGTGTTTGTTAGTTATTATTATTGATATTATTAATGATTGTTATCTTACCCCCTTGCAGTTGCCTCCTGCCCGCGTTCCCGGCTAACGGGAGTTACATCTCCGGCGGCGGGACGGGAGTGCCTCGGCCGGGAGACGAGGTGAACCGCCTGAGCACGCTGGAGTACTTCTGCAATCCCGGCTACTTCCTCACTGAAGATATTTCCGTATGTAAGGGAAATAACACTTGGTCAACAAACCCCGCCTGTAAAAGTAATTAAAATTTATTTTTTAAAAAGTCGTAGATTTCGCATGCGCCCCGGATCTCGAGTCAAAATGCGCATTGAACGCCACGTGCACATTGATCGCCACGTGCACGCATTTTATAACGACTTAAATCGTGTTGATAGATGTTTCTAGTAAGACTACGAAAATGTTACTACTAGAAAAAAACTATTTACATTTATTTGTATAATACCAAAACGACGGCACCTCTAACCAACCTAAATATAAGGTTCCACAACAATACTTGTAACCCTGTTACATGCCACAATTGTATAGAAATGAGTTAAGGGAATACAGTTATTTTTTTCTATTTTTGTACAGTAACTCCACACGGGAGATCTGAGGGAAATAATTTCCCTAAAGGCCTATATAATCTTTGGGGATGCTGTGTGGAGGGTATTTTAGTGGATAGGAAGGAGTGAACTTGGGTCTTGAAGAGACCCGTGTTGTGGGATGGAGGAAACACAGAGGCCGGAAAATCATTCCACAGCCCTCCGAGCCGTTGGAGTTTTTATGCCCTTTGGGGGCTTGTCAAACAAAAAAGTTATCATGGATTGTACTGTCACCCACGTAAAAATGGATTGGTGCACATTTCAACAGGTCATTGATGTGTAACAAAAACAATGTCGGAGACAGAACCGATCCTTGTGGGACGCCAGCATTTATTGAATGCGAGGAAGAGATGCAACCGTCAGCAACCGCCTGAATCGATCTCTCCCTCAAAAAGTCGGCAATCCATGTACACAAGGATACGGGAAGTTCGTAAGAAGGCAGTTTGTTGACAAGTCCTCGGTGCCAAACCCGGTCAAAGGCCTTAGAAATGTCCAGTGAGACCGTTTAAATCTCACCGTAACGTTCCAGGCACCGCCTTCAAATATGCGTCACATACGCGAGAAGATCACCGCTCAAGCGGTTCCGCCGGAATCCGTACTGACGATCGTTAATAATTTAGTTTTTGAGGTGTCTGAGTAGTTTGTCGTTGATCACAGGTTCCATCACCTTGGACAGAACTGATGTGATCGTTATGGGGCGATAGTTGGCTGGGTTGGAGCTGTCACCTTTCTTAGGTATGGGATGAATGACCGCTTTTTTCTAACCAGAGGGAACAGAGCCACATTTCAGGGACATACAGAGCTTTGTCAAAATTGGAGAAATTTCTGCTGCACACTCTGCAATACCAGAGCAGGTATTCCGTCAGGCCCACTAGCTTTATTAACATCGAGCCCCCGTAAGACGTGGAGTACATCCCGATGCCGGATCCTCAGCATTTTTAAATAGATGCCGCAATGAGGAACCGACGTCGTGATGGCACCTTGATTATCGAGGGCCGAGTTTTCCGCGAACATTTTCCCTAAAAGGTTGCCCTTTTCAGTGGCGGTGTTTGCTAATGAACCGTCGGGTCTGGTAAGAGGTGGGAGACTAGATTTACAGAAATTGCGACCTATGGAGCCCGCTAGCGACCAAAACGCTCTGCTGCCATGCGGGCAGGCAGCAAGCTTTTTGCTGATCTGTAGGTCGTGCTTAAATTTCGACCTATTGATGATTCTCTTATTTTTCTTTGCCAATTTTTTATATGCTGATCTCTTTTGTGACGTTCGAGATGTGTTGTAGGCTTGGTAAGCCATGTTTTTTCGTCGAAATGCTTTAGAGCATTGACGACTGAACCACGGCTTTGAGCCTACACCAGTTTGTTTAACGGTTGATTGAATGAAGCCATTCATCGCACATATGATCACTTCACCAATTCCCTGGCCACATCTGGAAGGATCTGAAGTCTGAAAACAGACAGCTGATCATGGGAAAGTATTAAAGTGAGCCCGCAGACCGAAAAAATTTGCTCACCTATAGTGCCACATTTTTCTCTTCAGCCTCTCGATTGGCGGTCTGAAGTTAATAGGGATTGTTGTCGTCACCAGGCAATGGCCGGACGATCCTAAAGGCGCTGTGACATCAATCCCATAACCAACATTGGATCGGTGAGTCTGGACATCAGAATCCTCGTAGTCTCCTGAACCAGTTGCTCCAACCCATGGCAAAGGGCAAAGAATTCTGCCTGTCGGCCAGCCGAGTTAGTTGAACATGAGAACTTCAACCACGGTTCATTATGAACATTGAAGTCCCCCAGAATAACAAACTCGGCCGAAGGGTAGCGGGGTAAGAGGTCATCAATAGTTCGCTCAAATGTTTAAATAGGGCTGTGTCTGATTCGCTGAGGTTTGGTGAGCGGTAGAGGCATGCATAAAATGTTACCGTACGGCAAGACTGCCGCGCACCCACATTACGTCAAATCTGGAATTTTCCAGACTTAACAGTCGCACACAGTTGACGTCAGCTCGGCTACACAAACAAACACCTCCTTTTAGTCTGAACTTGCCTACGAGGGTGAAGCCCGGGCAGTCCAGATAGGATGCGTTAGGAGGCTCAGCTATTTGTGTTTCAGAAAGGAATAGGAGGTTTGAAGGTGGTGGTATGAGTATGAGTATGTTTTAGAGTTTTAAAGTGAAGGATAAATGGATGGCATTTGAATACTTATTACTAGGGATATTTACTATAACTTTAGATATTTTGTGCTCGAAGTATGCTTGAATGGAAGTGAGACAGTCTTATAACCAGGGATGGAGTAAGGAATTAATTCACGCATTTGCATTTCAGTAAGTATAATCAGATTTGCTCGGAATCTTAGAGTTTCGAGGAGGATACATAACTCGTCAAAATGTTAACGGATACTTCGTATAATTACTTCAAAAGATTGGTATTCACTTTATGGCGTCATTATTAATAATGAATTAAAAATTACTTATTTTCACCACTTTCTAAATAAATTTAATGAAGTGGTGAATAAAAAGTAATTTTTAATACGGATTCTTGGTATGTTTATATTTATCATATTAAAGTCAGTAATTCCCTCAATTATGTAATTATTTAGTTCTGTTATATCTTCAGATACCTGTGCATTTATGACTGAAAGTTCGTTAGTGAAATCCATTTTCGCGGGGATATTATTAATTTCCTCCTTAAGCATCCTTGTCCAAGATCATATTTATTGGAGTGCAATATCGTTGGAGTAATTTATCTCCTTTTGGTCTTTTTGTGTTTTACTTGATGCATTGTTTGATATCACATTGAATAGATAAATGTAGCATAACAGTCATACATTTGACATTTCGCAAAACCCACGACAGATTAATTTTTGAATCGTCTTAAAATATTTGACTATCTTCGAACGGTAACTAAATATTTCTCATGTTCACTATCATGTCCGTACTCGATATTTCAAATAACATTGATCCGGTCGGACATCGAGAGCTTATCAGTAATCCGCCATCTTACAAACTTCCGGCATTCCTGTATACGAGTACGTGGATTACCGATTTTTCTAGGGATTGGTCAACTCAAACGCTTGCCGACGGATTGACTCTTCACTTTTCTCACACAGCACAAAACAATTACCAACATGTGGATTTTGCAAATCATATATTGGCTTTGAGCCCGCAACCACCGTTCTGTAATAAATGCGAACACATATTTTATCAAGTTTAATATTTGAAAATGAAGAAACAATGTTTTTAAATCGAGGATTTTGTTTCCAGAACAATGCACACTGTACGGCTCCGATACGGTGGAGTATTCGTGCTTCTCCGAACATGTCGTGCGAATACCCTGCGAGCCCATCATGCCCCATGGTTCCTATGTCTACTTCGAATGCAAGACCAGACACATTCTCTCCGGGACGGAGACTCTAGATGAGATGATGTGCATCGATGGCTCCTGGAACAGGGAAACTCCCGAGTGTGAAGCAGGTGAGAACATTGACGACTGCAGCGACAAAGGAAACGTTTGTCTCTGGTCTGACTGAAGTAATAATTTTTAAGTAGGTACTTATAATTTGTTAGAATTTCTTATTATAAGTTGATCAAATATGGCAAGCTTGTATCTAAAACGACGTCAGACGGAAAAACATTCGAATTTTAACGTTTTTATGGACATTTTTTATTTTTACCAAGAAATGCTTTTACGTCCATTAAACGGGAGAAAACTCTTGATCAATAATACGTTGAAATAGATTATTGTTGCTGAGTAAATATTTGTGAACTGAGTCAACGAGTTTCTAAGGAAAATATATTTGTTTATCAATATTTAATTGAGTAATGGTTAATAATATACAGGTGTTAAGAGACGTGCCAGTGATTTCTAGGCTTATTTGGAATAAAAAATGTAAATGGCATTTTGGTCTCGGGTAACTTTTTTATTTCTCCTGTAAACATAAAGAGCAATAGGTATTGAACAATTAGGGTCGGGGCCGGGGCTGTCTACATGTGTAAAAATATTTGTTTTGTTTGATTTTGTGAAATGAAAACTCGCAAAAACAAAATCAAATTTCCCAGAGATCCATATTTTATTTGCCTTTTTTACTGCATACTCAGGAATCGATGGTTAAAATTTGTCAGGTACGTCCCATAACACCCTGTATTGTTCAGTGATTCAATTAAGAACCCTTTACAGGTAGTAGGTAGCCTTTTCCAAACGATGTTACAAAATTGTTTCATCCCCAATTGGTCACTGATTATTACTGACTTGTGTAGACTCGTATTGCAGATGATCCCACCCCGTTAAGTGCTTTAATACAAATTTTAAAGTGAACTCTTTCTGTGACTCGAAGGCAATCGCGTAGGAGAGGAGTAATGTCACAGTATTTGGTGGCACCACATACTAGACTAGCTGCTGTGTTGAACACTCCTTGCAGTCTGTACAAATGTATGTTAGACAGACCAGCATACAAGCTATTGCAGTAGGCCAATCGAGACTGCGAGAACATTTACCAGAGTTTTAGCGGATTCTGTTGGATGACACCACCTTACGAATTTTAATTATTACCTTTATCAAAATAGAAGAAATTTGACTAAACCGTATTGCCAAGTTTAGTAAATGCGCATTTAAACAATATTTGGTCCAATTCAAATAAAAGAACTGATTTTTATGATGTCAGATCGACTCCAAAGACTGCAGGATTTTTTTGTTGTTGTTTTTTAACTAATATTATTTCGTATTTAGAGTGTGGTCTGGAGAACGCACAGGTCTCCACTTTTATCACCAAAGCAGAGATCGCCCCCAAGGACTCCTTGCCCTGGCACGTGGCAGTCTACCAAGGGACGGAGCCAAATTTTATGTACATCTGCGGGGGAACTATCATCCGCTCTAGACTGGTCATAGGAGGTAAGATAAAAAAAAATCACTGATTCGTTATTTGATACTGTAAAAAAAAACTTATTTTTGATTGAGAATAAGGAACTGTGACCCATTTATTATTTATTTTCACCTCATAACTCAAATGTCTGTATTTGTTCTTTTTTGAAGATTTTTTTTTTAAATATGTAATTTTTAACCACCAAATTTGACAGGTCGGGGGGTGACCTTATAAGAAGTTTTTTTTTTAGTTTCGGGCAATCTTGACTTTACACAGACCCGTGAGGGAGTAGCCTAAATTGACTTCATGTGACGTCAGAACCCGCTGACCAATCAGTAACCCGATAATTGATCCCTTTGTCATTGGATACTTGAACCCCTAAAGGATTATTTCTGTTGTACTTTCTCCTTGATAACGTATGCAGAGAGGATATACGGTCGTATAACAAAACTCGGTATACTTATCGAATTGAGTGGAAATCCTCTATACAAATATTTTTGCTAACAATGCCGTGTCCCCAAAGAAGTATGCAAAGAGGGTATACCGCCAAATTAACAAAACGACGTACTTATATAAGGAGGCCTAATGAGAAGTCAACACACTTACATGTGCGGTATACTTTACTTACATCCGCAGCTTCCTAGGATACGCGTCACAAATATGGAACCGGCAATACAAAACAACGTGTTCAAAATCGTTATCTACGATACCAAGATTTTCCTAGTTACCGTCCCCATGTAAATCACCAAGAGTCGGCCGTGTTTTTAATATGTTGTCATTGGAAGATCGAAGAATTTCGGCAGAGGTAGTCTTTCTGCAGAAATTGTTAGATACGCTGCAGATTGCTCCTACTTAACTCCTACAACGGATCTAACTACGAGTTCCCAATAGACTATCCAGATCTGACCAAATTCTTAACCTCTCATTGTAAGCAAAACTCCCCCATCTGTCGGGCATCACACACCTTGAACACGCACTAATATAAACACTACCTCGATGATTTTGTTTGTGAACACCGCAGAGTTTCAACTGCTTCTAACCTGGGAGATTAAATTTGGGAGGCAGGTGTAGACACCGCCGCCTCGGGAACCGTTTAATGGATAACCAACACCTCTGCCATAGGTCACCTCAAGCGATTCACTACGTTTGGTGACTTAGCAGGGATGCCCGGGTTCATGCGGGTGAGGTTTTTCCAGGTCTTAACAGTAGAGTATGTATGAAATGATGAATGATTTTTCTATGTGAATACCGCACAAGAGTCTCAACTACATAAGATTCCCAACCGCACAAGAGTCCCTACCGCACAAGAGTCTCAATTGCTTTTAACCAGGTAGATTCGATTTGGAAGGCGTGTGTAGGTACCACCGCCCCGGGAACCATTTAATAGATAAGGAACACCTCTGCCACAGGTCACTCCAAGTGGTTAGTTAGGGTTGGCGACTTAGCAGGGGTGCCCGGTTTCATGGGAGGTGGGATAGTGGGCCGAATCGAGAAAAGCCGATTGAGGGAGACTCTTTTTCCTGCAGCTACCCTGAACGGTGTGATCCTGAAGGTGACTGAAGAAACCAAATACCAAGGATATATAATCACCAGTACTCTGATGGATGATGATGACATTGATAGGCGAAGACGAGCTCTCAGCGTAAAATCGAATATGCTCAGTAGAAGATTTCGCCTTTGTAGTACCGTTGTGAAAAGGACTCTATTCCTTGCCTTCTGCGCAACGTTGTACACATGCGAACTCTGGGCAAACTACAAAAAGAGTAGTATGGAAAGACTTCGTGTACAGTATAATAACGCCTTCCGCATAGTGTTTGGCCTCCCCAAATACTGCAGTGCTTCCAGTATGTTCACAGAGGGGCGAGTTTCCAGTTTTGCAGCCCTTATAAGATCCAGGGTGGCTGGAATGAGGGAAAGAATAAACAACTCCAGGAATATCCTCATCATGGAAGCCCGCCTCAGTCCAGCCTCCAGCATCGACGCATACTAGAGAAATATATTGTTCCCTCATAATATAAATGCCGCAGCACCTTAAAGGATTTATTTTCATATACTTATTTAGTTAAATTCTTCTTTTTTTAAATTTTAATTTTTGTTTTATGTTGTGATGTATCACCATACTACTGTCTTATAATTTTTGTATATTTTTCTATAACTATTGCATGTATATTTTATATGGAATGTGTGGGACTGCACTAACCTCCCCACATACAGGAATAAACATTTATCATTATTATTATTATTTGACCTCCCCAGCCGGACTCTTTCGACTCATCATTGCCTTGCACCGGAGTGGGAGAGATGGATTCATACGTCACTCCTGAACGCACCGACACCCAGATTTGTACCCACTCCTCATACCTTTTTCCTGAACAGAACTTCCTTACTTTTCTTAAACAGACCTTCCACACATCATCCCCAAAGATGACATAGGCCTTGCCTAACTGTGGAGCTAACGTTAAAAAAATCTGGAGCCAGGGGACCACAGCATATATTATTTTAATTGACTAAATTGTGAAATAACAAAAATTAATTAAATAAAATTGCTTGCCGTGTTTTGTGACTAGAAATGAATAGCCAGGTACTTCCTCACCTTCCTCTACCCTATCTTCTTTCCATTCCTTTTTCCGTCAGCCTCATAACATACCCCGATTTAAGATACCATAGTCTCACTAGCCAGAGATTTTTGGTACCCTTATGCGCTGCATGAATAAAGATTAGTTAGGTAGGCATATCATTTATCTAACTTTTCCAACTTTTTTTATCCTGTACGCAATTTTTAATGTACCCTGCTATAGAAAAATATATTACCCAATATTAAAAAATATTACAAAATTGCATATTATCTAAAAATTTCGCTAATCACCTGTCTCACCTTTTTAACATTTGTCGAAATTAAAATTATTTTCAATTCAATCATGTTTTTTATCAACAAAAATATGGTTTTGCTATGGAGGCCCCCACATCTTTCTCATTGCTGATATCTTCATGGACTACTTAGAGAATAATATTTTGATCTGTTAATCTCCCCTACTAAACAACGTGCTTTTGTGGAAGAGATATATCGATGATATTTTATGTATATGGACAGGTACGGAGCGCCATCTTAACTCCTTCCTCCCACTAATAAACTCCTTCCATAAGCAAATTAAATTCACCAAGGAAATAGGAATCAACTCCACTTAAAATTTTTTAGACCTGTATTTTTATTGAATGTTTGGTCTGTTTATAAGAGATGGTTGGCAAATTCGGAGAGCCCATTATTAGTTAGACATCTCAAATGTTCTTTTACCCGGATATTAACATTACGCGATATTTTTCCTACATAAAACGCGGGGCAATCGTTGCATTGAAGTGAATAAATGCCCGAGTGACCTAAAATGTTTTCTTTATCTTTACTATTAATTAAAAATTTACCTATACTGCTGTCTGTGTAAAATGCTGGTTTAATATGTGACGGAGGGTTTTTAATGCTTTGTTGAGAAAAGTTATTGATATACAAGATTCTACGCTATCTGTAAGGTTGATTGTTATTATTTATTCTCTTAATAATAACCTGTTAAATAAAACTTGTTAGACGGCTTTTTTATTTATTTATTTAGGATGTTATTGAGTAAGTTTTCATGATAAGCGTTATTTAATTATAGATAATTCTTGTGAAAAGTTAGTATTTGATAACGGGACCGTAACCAACCGGTGGATCATCGAGTGGAAAGCAGGGTGTTTGTGGGAGGTGGGGTGATTAGAGGTGTTATGAATAGTTATGATAGTATAAGTAGGTTTGAGGTAAATTTAAAAATCTGTTTTCTAGTTTAGGTAAAGTCTAAAAATTTTTAAATAAAGTTGATTCCTATTTCCACGGTGAATTTAATTTTCTTGTGGAAGGAGTTTATTAGTAGGAGGAAGGAGTTAAGTTGGCGCTCCGTACCTCCCCATATACAAAAACATTATGTACATATCTTTTCCATAATAGCACATCATTTAATAAGGGGGATTAGGAGGATGTTTTATTTTCAAATTATAATGTCACATCACAAAGTTAGCGCTTCATATGAAAATATTTATATATATATACTACATATTCAGAGATAATAACTGTAATTTCTGCGGTCGGCTCT
>JAHDVE020005050.1:0-44463 GCA_022606495.2 Halesus radiatus | reverse complement strand
TGATTACCAAGGGATTGATGGGCAGTGGCGTGCAGTCTGCAAAAACAATAAACCATGAAGAGAAATTAAAAATGCGTCAAATATCTAAGAAATAGGGAATAACTTGTACGCTTGTTTATTCAGTTGGCCACAACGATCAGTGAAAGATGATAATGAAATAGCCGTGTTCAAATATTGAAAACACTATTCTTAGCCAAACATGAAAAGCTACACACAGCCTACCTTTGATCATAGAGCAATGCACGCCACTGTAACTGAGATTTATCGAAATACACGTAATGATGTTTTACGTTGATAATAATCATAGATTTATAGGTCAGTAAGCTAAACCAAAACAAAAGTGTAATTATTTTGCATCAGAACATTATAGAACGTTTGAGCATGCCTTATGTATACACCAATATAATATAAATTAATAGCTTGTATAAAGTCTATAGCTGTTGTTACGTTGCAGATTAAATGCTAAAATAAAAACAAGACAAAATTAACATTAACGTCAATTAAATTGATTAAAGCCCGGAACATAATAATATTTTGTGCAGATCTTCCATATTTGACTAATGCCCCTCGTGTTATTTAGCTTAAATAGATAGTGTTAACCTTATCTACGCCGCTGTTGCATATGTGATCCATCAGCGGCTATCCCCGTATGCTCCATGAAGTTTCCCTAAAATACAAACATGCCGCGTGATGGGACAGATTGCGTTGGAAAGGCCGGCATTGTAAAAGTTCAGTAGAGAATGTTAACGTCATTTTACCCACATTGAAACTGGACTGACCAAATGACGCTAACATTTTAATAAACTTATTTTTAATCACACTAAAAATTAGTACAAACATACGTTTAAATTTTTTTTGTCAATGATGAATGCTTCGTTCACGCAAGTCTTTTAGTATCCTATTTATTATTTGAAATACCTAACTATCAGTGCATCATATTTCTAAACACAAATGTCGAGTGAAGGGTTATTGGATGACATCTATAGTACACACACATTAACAGACATTACACGTACGCTTCCGACTCCAGATCTCACCACACTTCGTTCCAATACGTCCGCAGAAACGTACGTGTAAAGGCAACGACCTACAGTCCGAATGCCCAGATCTCCCGTCAGTCCGACGCATAGGTTTTTTTCAGCAATCAGCGTGGTGTGCCTTTACGCGTAAGCGTTTGACACTGACTGCTGATGGAAAATCAAAAGCAAAGAATAGAAATTTAAAAATCAGCATTAGTTAATTTTTTAACGAAACATTGCAAGTAAGTAATTTATAGTATTCTGGTTAATTATGACATTAAGATTGTAATTATTAATGGTAAATGGCCACAGCGATGTCTATCTTATGATATCTATGCTCAAAAATGTAATACACTTCTAAACTGTGTGACGCATCACGCAACAGGCCACACTTCGCTCCGATTTCTGAAAAATCCCTTTACACGCACACTTCCGCGCGGAGATCAATCGGTCAACAAATCGGCGCGCCGGCGGAAGTGTGATGATGTTTTTACTCGAATTAATGCAACGTTTCAGCCGGCAGGCCGATCTGGTGTATTGGCAGGCAGATCGAGAAACGCAGGCGGAAACGTACGTGTGGGAGACGCTATTCATATTATTAGCACTTGATAAAATACTCGATGTCTTCCACTAGCCATATGCGAGATAAATTAAATACACATGTACATATTTCAGTGAAATCTTAATCCATTGCATCCCACCATCGTCTTCCTGACAGGCGTACGATGGTGTTAATTTGTGTATTCAAAACACTAACATATTAATGACACCCAACAGGCATATTTATTCAACAATAGCTCTATGAGAAATTCAATGACCAACTCAATGGGTTAATAAGAAAAATTTAGAAAGTATGTATTTTTTTATACAACAATTTACATACCCCTGAATTTGATTTGTCTTCCACACAGCAGTGAAAGGATTTAAGAAAATTTTACAAAGTAAATAATGAATGATTTGCGGTAATTATTAGATATACATTTGGTCATGTATATTAATATTAACTTTAGATGGAGAATGAAGGTACATATGTACATCTTTCGATGCGATTGCTATTCAATGCTGGAGTTTTGTATGTAAAGAACAAGACCCTGGCTAGTACATGTATGTATTGCTGAACTGTACCCTGAATTCAAAAAGTCCAACGGCTGGGTGATTCACTCATATGTATTTAATATTAATTTAAGAATATTGAGATATAATTTATATGTATAAAAGAGTTACAATTATGTTTAAACACGGATTAATTCATAAGAATTGAGACACTGGACACCTTTATACAGAACAGGATTGTCTATAAGCTATGCTAAGGTATTGGGAAGATGAGAATACATAATACATATACATATTTCAATACATAATCATCAAAATTAAAATGTCATTATAACTCATTTAAAGATAATATTAAATGTTACTTTATCACTACATTAATAATACACAAGAACTGAGAGTTAGACCGAGACTAAGCTTGAGTTAGTCCATTATGTCAAGTTTCGTGAACTGCCGAGAGAATTATGTATTTAGAATGAAGGTAAAATGTTTGCATTATGGAAATGAAAATTATAGTCTGTCCAAATAAAAAGAAAGACATTAACAGCCATTCTTCCCAACATTTCGAATGATCAATCTGAGTCACCGATCAGCCAAGTATTCGCTCCGTTTGCCCGTTTCCAATCATTTTTTATCCTAAATTGTCTATGGAGATACCCGCCCACTATAAAATAGTATCCGCCCACTTTCATATGCGATAAAATAGTAGCCGCCCCCTTTTAAGACAATAAAGTGACCTCAAAGCAAAAACCTTTCAATGTAAAATTAACATAGATGAGTTAATATTGTATATATTATGGATACATATTATTTGAACTAATGCATAAACCAACATTTTATACTTCACAAAGGTGTGTGTCAAAAATATGGTGAAAATCAAGTGTTAGCTTGACTTTTAATAATGCCGCAAAGCACATTGTTCATTTCACACATTTGACGTTTCTCGATGAGTGAAAAAACAAGACAAAACGTAGCTTATAATTAGTAAAATAAGTTGGGTTCTCTTCAGTTTTATTTAAAACATACAAAAAACATGTTTTGACATTCAAAAATTGAAATAAATCTTTGTCATTCAATATTTGAATTGCGTAAAATAGATTGTAAATTAATAATGACATTTGTCATTTCGGTGACGTTTGTTCAACCTGTTGACACTTTTTATAACTAGTCTTCTGCTGAGGGGAACTTAATCCACAAAAATCGATAAATTGATTGTAAATTTGATCGGGATTTTCGTTGGGAAGAGCGAATTTGTGCATTTGAACAGTGTCGAGGCAAAATTTCGGCTAAACAGTTGCTCGGTGGGGCTGGGAAGAAAAGTCGTAAATCATTATTGATATTGTAATCTACGAAAATGTTGTATAGGGACCTTTACAAAAATACAAGAGTATTCTACTTTTGGCAACAGAAAATCAATGACCACACTGCATACAATAATTGATAGTACAACTTCATCCAAGGGGATGCGCTATAATTACATTTCATTTGAACTCATTCATTGACCATTTAAAAATCAAGTGTTTACACATCTCTTCTCAAAATCCCATTTTGATGGCGACCTAATGGTAAACTAGCTATCCTAACTTCACACTCTATTTCCGGAAAGAACAACATTACTTCACGCAAATTATGTAGTTAACATTGACTTTTTTTTAACCAAGTTGTTCCCCCATTAGCTGTATGTATATAGAGGATAGTACCTACTTTTATTTCATGTCTTATAATTTTTATGCCATGGCAACAACACTGAATACTTTTAAAAATTTTATGATGGTGTTCACCTAAACCAAATTTGCATGCCATGGCAAGAAAATAATACTATAAAATTTTCACACATTTTTCCAAATTAGAAATTTTATGCGACATTTTCATGTTGGTATTCACCCAAACCATAATTTCATGCCATGGCTAATAGCAACACAGGTAATCTTTTCACACATTTTTACAAATTTAAAATTGTTTTCAATATTAGTATGTTGGCGTTCACCTAAACCAAAATTTTGATGCCATGGCAATAGCAACACTGAATATTTTTTTCACTTTTTGTTCCAAATTTGAAATTTGATTTATGATTATGTTGGCGTAGACCTGTTGACCTTCAATATTGCAGCAGTTGGCTGGCATCTGGATCTATTGGAAGGTCCTTACCGCGCCAGGGTGGAGTCCTCCTATCTGATCATCTCCAGGTATTTGTGTTTGTGCTTGGTGAGCATGTCGGTGACGGTGACTAGCTTCTTGATGGCCGGCTGCGTCTTTGCCAGGACCTGCAGCTCTGCCAGGTGCGACACACAGATGTGGTGGAGGGTGGCCAGCTCTTTACCTGGAATGGTTAAGGTATTTATTATTATTTATACAGAGATGGTCTGCGCATAGCTCCTGTAACCAAGTTTTCCATGTTTCAACTTATTCCCTTGACAGTAGCCCAGTCCCTTTAATGAAATCCACCAGGGTTGTCATTGGGTATTCGGCTATGGCTCCCGGTTCCACAAAATAGCTCCCCGGAGATCTGAATCTTTATTCCATCAAGGTGGGACATTACGGCCACAAAAAATAATTGAAGTTTAACAATAATAATAATAATAATTGGATTACTTCTATAGCACCGCTTTCGTGGGAAAATCACCCCAAGGGCGGTTTCCGCATCCTCTTGTATTTTCTATCTAACCGAAACTACCCTCATGAAAATTGTGGGACTTTGAATGTATGTATCTTAAATGGACTGTAAATGACGAAATATTAATGATGGCTTTGGTTGATTGTAATATAGCCTAGATAATGGTTTAAAGGGAACAAAGATAACCAAGTACTTACCGAATGATTTCCATACAAACGATCCTGCTCCCATGGAAGTACTGTTGTTTCTGGTGAACGAGAGCACTCAAAAATTACTAATTGCAACATTACAGTGTTGTACATTTTAGTGTTGTCATTCATAGTGTTAGTTAGGGAAAGTAGGGACTGGATAAATAGCAATTAAGGTAGGAACCAACCGCATTATCATTTCAGAACCTAACCACGGCTATTTGTGATTTCCACCCCTGAAAGCTGCATGTGTCCCCTGAGGTGATAGTCCTGTTAATAGTCCTAGCTCCATCAGTTAGTTCCTGCTCATATTAAATAGTTGTCTGTAAAATATAAAAGAACATTAACATATATTAAGTCTAACCTGTATCTATATTGGTAGCAGCAGAACTCCCCGAGGAGGTGAACTGTTGAGTCGGCGGTGTGCCCGGGTCCCCGATGGCGCTAAGCTGGTCTAGGAACACCACCATGCGCTCCTTGTTTTTCAGAATGAAGGGGTTCACCACCTCCATGTAGGGCTCCTGAGGGCACACCAGGGTATCAGCGGGGAAAGGAAACTTAACTCAAACACTGCACTGGTAGAATTTACTAGATTGTGAGAGACTAAAGTAGTCCTTGCTAAATCTGTTAAACACCTGGAAAAGGTGTTATATTAAATAGATAGAAAAAATCCACATACCAGGGGTTTTAGTTGAAGTTTGCCGGTTTTTTCAATAAAGAAAACGCTTAATTCTCAAAGGAATCTCAAAAAATTTTTATTCAAAGTATTGACCATCGGATTCTATACATTTTGCCCATCTTTGAGGCAAATCATGGATACCATTCCAAAAAAAAAATTCTCTTTCGAGGCAAACCATTCGACGAGCAATTATTCGACTTTTTCAAAATTGGCGAAGCGCTGCTCTGCAAGTGAGTGTCCCATCGATGCAAAAAGGTGATAGTCGGACGGAGTAAGGTCTGGAGAGTACGGCGGGTGCGATAATATTTCCCAATTCAATGCTTTGGGAGTGTTCTTCACTACTTTAGCTGTACGAGGCGGTTTGGCGGTTTTTTCGATTTGTCTCTCGTTCATTTGGTGTGGTACCCATTTTCCATACTTTTGGATCTTTCCCATGGATTTTAAACGTTGGAAAATTGCTCCTCGGGTCACATTAAGTGTTTGGGCCAATTGTTGTTGCGATTGGGTTGGGTCTTCATAGAATAACGCCTGCAATTCCTCGTCTTCGAATTTTTTCGTTGCACCAGGATGTTCATTGTCTGTTAAATCGAAATCTCCACTTTTAAATTGACGAAACCATGTCTCACATGTTCTAATCACAGCATGTTCACCATAAGTTTCTACCAGCAACCGATGAGCTTCAACTGCTTTTTTCTTTTGATGAAATGAGAATGCCGCAAATGCGATTTACTTGGAACGAAACTCGACATATTCACTGAGGTAACCAACTATGACACTATTATTTTGGCAGAATGTAACTTGTGTTTTTTTGAAGGTTAATGTCCATAGAAAAATATGACATAGATGCCAAATCATAGAAATGTATACATATCTCTAGCGACATCTATGAGTAAAACCGGCAAACTTCAACTAACGCCCCTGGTAAATAATAAGGAACTCCAGCGAAAAATATTATGACTTTAAAAATATATATCCATGTAGATCAGCAAACGTCGATTGAGAATATATAACTTTTATTATATATAATTATACATAGAATTTATAAATCGTTATTTAAAAGTGAATAAATAATCATCTCATCAAAACACATTGTTATATTGGTACCAATGTATTTGGAACACCTGACGTCACATGAGTATTCTGTTTTTGGATTAGTATGGAGATTTTTATTTTTCACTTTTGTTTTGTATTTTAAATATGTATTTTTTTTAGTTTTGGTGAAATTTAAACTTAATTTGGGTGAATTTAAGCTCTACAATTGTTGTTCAATATAAAAAAAACTATTATTAATAATAGAAGTTAGAGAACTCATGAGCAAACCAATTGTCAATATGGATATTTTAATAATGTTAATGGTCAATACTATTATTATTCTTCGAGTTAAAGTTTCTAAAAAGGTACATAATGTTATTACTTATGTTTAGTTATGGTTTACTATGAATAGAATATAAAATTATGTACGGTAAAGCTCATCCATTTGACATTCTAACCTCAAAACCGACCGGCCATAGATTTGGAGCGTTTTGGCAGCCTTATTTTAACTATGAAAAAAAACGAAATATATTGGTATTTTAGTTTGAACATCATTATTGATAAAAAAATAAAATAAAAAGACTGGCCTGGAGTTCCTTATTAAACTTGAATTCAGCAGTCTCTTTTTTATCTATTTCATATAAGGCTTTATTTCTTTGAGAGTTACATGACCATTGAAAGTGAGATTTGTCATAGTATTTTATTAAATAGAAACAAATAATTTAAATCTAAAAACATAAAAAAGATCTTTAAAAACTTAAATTCGTGTTCCGAGGGGAACTAAGTCTATTTTATTCAATAGACATAAAGTTCTAGAAAAAAGGCTTCATATCAGACAATAAAATATAACAACACAATAAAAAAATGTTCATGTTTACAGGGGAACTAAGTACATATCGTGAGGCCAATGCCAATGTCGTGAATCTGGAAAAGCATAATTTCGAGATATTGATGTTTGAGGTACTCAAACTGGTATCAAAAAACATGAAGCTGGTTTAGTTACAACATACATCGATTTGGATGCCAGTTTAAAGACTAAATCTCAACATTACAGAGGTGATTATTTATGTTACCAGCAAACTCATATGATATAACTTCACGTTAAAAGGGTGTTTACACACATGCGTTAAAGAGATCTAGCTATCTAATACAAAGACAGTCACCATACATCACAATAACAACAACAAGACACGGATAGAAGTAGAAAGGTTGAGCTAACACAATGTACCTTCCCCCCAAACTCCACGAGGTTGGCGAGATTCTGCAGGCACTTGGCCACCATGACCAGGGAGCGGGTGGCGGAGGGGGGGGGTGGCTCGGCCACCAGCCCCCAGGCGCGTGGAGACAGCAACGCGGGGCACACCAGACGCAGAAAGATGAAACCTAAAGCATTAACAAACACATTAGGTGAGGTTCTGTAGATTCCGAGATGCTGATGAATAGCTGAAAAATCTCAGCATCCCGAAGAAGCCATCGACAATTAATTTTTCAACCATACGAAGAAGATTGAGTCCATTGGAACTGAAAAAGGTTTAAAGAACAATAAAAGAGAGCAAAACCATTTTGGTATTTAACCTGCAGCTAATACAGTATACAATTGCGTCATAATGATTAGGAAAACATTTACCTGACACAACCCTGGTCCTGACAAAGCGCTCGGTGGGCCACTTGGCCACCACGGCGCGCTGCAGGCAGCCGCACAGGTAGCGGATGGGCCGCGGGCAGGCGTCGGGAGACGTGAAGATGGATAGGGTTATCTGCAACACGAAATGCACTCATGAATTAAAGTACAACAAGGGATGATTGGATTGCAACTGGGCAGGCTAGGCTAGGCAATAATTAGGTAAGGTAGTCTCTGAGAGTTTGTTTAAGTAGTATACATACCTGATCTAAAATGAGCAGCAGAAATTCAGCATTACTGCAAGCGTCGTCTGGTGAATCCATCTTGGTGGGATTTAGTTCTGCTGACTGTTTACTGTCTACTAGCTTCTGAATTGTGTCGGACACAGCAGCCTGGAACCAATAAACATAAATTAGAATATAATTTATAAAGAATGATGAATTTACAAAGTGCCACATACGACCCAAACCTTAAACGAGCAAAACGGCCCAAATGAGTCAATAATACTCAATAGCGAGTAGAAT
The DNA here is from genome assembly GCA_022606495.2 of Halesus radiatus. NCBI lineage: Eukaryota > Metazoa > Arthropoda > Insecta > Trichoptera > Limnephilidae > Halesus > Halesus radiatus. Next base: position 35,736 of record JAHDVE020005050.1, on the reverse strand, counting down.
TATGAACAGGACCACTTCAAGAGACATGTGCAGCTGTTGGAAGTGGAAATCACCAATAGCATTAGGAAATGTAAATAAAAAGAAGAAACACTGATTCAACTATTGTTTCAATCTCCCGACTTGATGGGAAGAAGGCTCAGAATCGCCAGACGAAAAGGTCTGTACCTAAGAACACATGTCTTTAAGTTTAATGCAAATTAAAACAAAATCTTTAATTTACAATAATAAAAACAGAGAATTCGGAGAAGTGGTTTAAGTTATGGAATAGAGGTAATTAAAACACACCTAAAAATACAAGTACAAATCTAAGAAGAGAAATTATTAAAGAGAAGTGGCCCAAGTTGAGTGACTTGAGGTATGCCAGTAGGTTGAACACACGCACAGCTACTGAATGTAATGTGTTAATCACCTGCAGGAACTGGTTGCACTCCGCCTTCATGTAGATGTCCATGAGGGTGGTGCTAAGTGAGGTGGCCCGGAACAGGGTGGGCGTGTCTGCTTCGCGTGCTACTTCAGCCTGCAGCAGCTCACGCAGTAGGTCAGGGGCGCGGGTCTCGTAGCGGAATACGCGCAAAAGTGCTGAAAACAGATACAAACATTATGATACTTGCATATAGAGTTACACAAGCAACAATAGAAGGAAATACAACATCAGATGTTCTTTCATGTAGTCGACATCAACTGCGAAGAGGCGTTGCGCTTGGTAACCAGATAATACAGAATAGGTTGTTGTTGTGTGTTGTTTGTTCTATTTCTTCACCTTTCCTCAATGTTCTTTTGTGTTCCGTTCCACTCTTGTCTACAAAGTTTCTCACCAGTGCGCAGGGGATCAATGCTGCTGTGGCAATATAATTAATTAAATTTATTATTCCAACTAGAACCACTCCATCTAAAATTTTATTCAATTGTAACAATAATTTCAGGACCGAGTCATTCAAAAATTCTCTTGTACCTAGACTTCACGCAAAAGGTAATACATTTTCAAACATAGTAGATATGTTCAACTGCTCGGAATACAAATACAAACAGACGATTATTGCATACATCCTCAACAATTATTAATACGAGGTTTGTTCAAAAGAAAAGGTGAATTTTGAATTTTCGCAAGCTGTGTACATTCGATTATAGAATTTTTTTTGTTATGTTGGTACACATATGTTTATCATATGTTAGCATTATCAGTCATTTTGGATTAGTGGTTTGTTTTTGACAACTGGAAAGGTTAGTCACGTTTTTCATCACTTTTAGGGGAGTTGAAGAGGATGTTGGCATATCAATCGGCTCATGCCATGCAATTTACTCAAATGTTTTGGGCATGAAACGTGTGGCAGCGAAGTTTGTTCTGAAATTGCTAAATTTTGAGCAAAAGCAAAGTCGCATTAGTATCGCTCAGGAGTTGTTGAATGACGTCAACGACGATCCAGATTTGCTAAAAGGGTCATAACTGGTGATGAAACGTGGGTATATGGTTATGACGTCGAAACCAAGGCCCAATCATCCCAATGAAAGCGGCCAGAAGAGCCAAGACCGAAAGAAACACGCCAAGTTCGAACAAATGTGAAGGTTTTGCTCACTGTTTTGATTACAATGGCGTGGTGCATCGTGAGTTCTTGCTAACAGGTCATACGGTTAATAAGGAATACTACAAGGAAGTTATGCAAAGGAGTTATGCAAGTTATGGCTCAAACGATCGGAATTGTGGAAAACAAATCATGGATTTTGCATCACGATAATGCACCAGCTCACACATCAATGCTTGTTCGTGATTATTTGGCCAAAAACAACACCGTAATCATGCCTCAACCACCGTATTCACCAGATTTGGCTCCTGCGACTTTTTCCTATTCCCAAAACTGAAGAGACCAATGAAAGGAAAGCGTTTTGCCACAATTGATGAGATAAAGTCAGAATCGAAGATCGAGCTGATGGACATACCGAAAAGCGAATTCCAGAAGTGCTTCGAGGATTGGAAGAAGCGCTGGCATAAGTGCATTATATCTGAGGGGGATTACTTTGAAGGGGAGAAAATGGATATTGATGAATAATAAATACTTTTAGAAAAAATTCGAAATTCACCTTTTCTTTTGAACAAACCTCGTACTGATACTTATATTCGTAATGTAAGTATCAGTGAAAGTGAGGTATGTTTTGAATATTCGCCTCTGTAGCTAATTATTTGGAATGGTAGTTACACTATGTTATTCCTGTATTTGTTTGTGAGACAAATGAAATATTTAGTTGTTGCATTTCACGAAGGCTATCTATTTTATCTATGTACCTACTGTGATGTGTTTTGCACCTGTGTGACTATTGTAACTAACTAAATATGTAAAAGCGCATACAAGGCGTATATAATATAACAAATAAATAATGCAGCATTTAAGCTGATGCACTGTAAGAACTATTAATCTATTTATAATTAATCCATTTTGGAAAAAACATTCCCCCCCCCTTTTCTATGACTGCTATAACTCTTTCCTGGATATACCCACCAACATCTATCGTAACGAATCTCTTCCCTTATACTCGTGTTCCTATGAAAGCCTTACTTTCTATCCCAAGGTTCACCAGTTTATAGGAATAAGCAAAAAAAAATATAAACAATTCAGCTCAATCAAATAATGTAGAATTTAACAAAATTATTGAAAACCATTGGCCAAACTATATAAAATTATTCACAGATGGTTCCAAACTCAGTCAGGATTCCCATTGCGGGGCCAGTGTGTATGTTCCACACAGGAAGATGAGTCTCCCACACAAACTTCCCAAAGAATGCTCCATTTTCTCTGCTGAATGCATAGCTATCATAGAAGCACTGCATCTTGTCAAATCGCACAATATTAGAAACGCCCTCATTCTTTCAGATTCGCTTAGCTCACTACAAAAAATATGTTCATCCCCACTCAATTCTAATAGCGATTCCCTAATCTGCTCTATCAGAGACCTCCTGTATTCCATTTCACTATCAAATACGCCAGTGGTCCTGGCTTGGATTCCAGGACACCTAGGTATTACTGGAAACGAAATAGCGGATTCCATTGCTAAGGAAGCCACTGTTCACGGTCCGTTAAATGGTATTCCTGTGCCAGTTAGAGATTATTTCCCTATTCTAAAAAGTAAATACAAACTCCAATGGTCCTCTGAATGGAAAATAGCTTCTCTAACAAAAGGTCATCAGTACTCATTAATACAACTGTTTATTCCTGTCAAGCCCTGGTTTCATAAATACACTTGCATGCCAAAAAAATATATTTCCTCCATAACTCGAATGAGACTAGGTCACACTTCTTGTCTTAGTCATCTCGCCAGATTCCATATAGTCAGCTCGCCTTACTGTGATTGTGGGTCAGAGGACACTCTGGACCATAATTTCTTTGAATGTCCTATCAATGACCAATTTCCAAATTTTATGCATGAATTGGTAAAACTTAAAATTGATCTCCCTACCAGTATTCCCTGCCTTCTAAGTCTCAACTCCCCCCAAATTAACAATTTATTAGCAAAATACATTTATAAAAATGGCATTAAAATTTAAGTCATTGGGGATTAAAAACACATAAATTTACACTGTTTAACTTATCTAACTTATCTAACTTATCTGCTTCAATTTTATTTGCCCAAATATTATATCTTGTTTAAAAGTAACTAATTTTAAGAACAATCTGTACAATTAAAATCTAACTGATTATACATGGCCGAGATCGCCCTTAATGGGTGAAAGCCAATAACATAACAAAAAAAAAAAAAAACTATTAAATGAGTGCTCGATAAACCCAAAACTTGTCGAAAGGTTTACAGTTATATTCCTACCCATGGCAAGTGGCATTCTATCAGCATGACAGAGCTCCGAGAGTGCCCGCACCACCAGAAGTCCCGGCTCCAGAACCAGCTGCTGCAGGGGGCTGTACTCCTCACTGGGCATCACCAGGTCATGCATGTATCTGGGAACACAAAATGGATTGTATTACATCAAGTAGTCCATCCAGCATGACAAGGCTAGTTTTATATGCAAGCATCTGGTCCTTAACATGCGCACAAATTACATGCGATCTTTCACAACAGTTTCAGTTAAGATGATTGCATTACTGTTGAAGGATTCTCCTAGAGTTAGATGTAAAAAGTAATTAGATTTTACCTGGTCCGTAATCGAATGGAGCCCCATTCTCCTATGGGGGTGATGCCGGATAGAGCATACCATTCCTCTACTTCCTCTCCATTGGCCAGTGTTGATAGATCCACCGTTAGCTCAGCCATCTTATAAATAAATAAAACATCATTAAATAAACAAATAAAATAACATATTTTTCTATTAAAAAACGTAGCAAAATGCATAATGAGCTTGACGTAAGTGCAATATTAACCTCAGAATCTTTTCCTCTCTTTCCTTTGTTGTGGACAGTCAGGGTGAAGGAAACCACATCTGGGGGAACATCACTGAAAAAAATGAAGTCTATTAACATCACAAAAAAACTGAACAAACTGGTGTGGCGGACCACTCTAGAAATGGTTAGACCAGTGGGTGGTGGAGTGCACGCCAGATATGCTCATGGGAGCAGGAGACAAATAATTTTTGATTTGCAGATCTGATGAGGAACATCTCAGTGCCGCAAGCTAATATTAACAGTAAGTATAATCAATGGATCAAAGTCTCTTATTTCATATCAGTCATTTTTTTACTGTATCAATTCTAAGGGGATTGCTATTTTTATAAAGAATTTCACGAATATAACATGGGGGGTATTGGGGTTTAACTGCCCATCTTTTGGGTTATTTTTCAAAAAGTAGGTAAAAAAAACATCGGTTTTTTTTCCATTAGATTTCACAATAACAATACGTGTTTACAATATAGTAGACAAAATTTTTACATCACAAATTTTGTCTGGTATGTCTCGTTTAGTAATTTACGTTAAATATTAAACGAGATGACGCAGGAGCAAACTTGACATATACAAATATTTTGTGGGTTTTGGATAGTTTTTTTGTACCTGAACGTACGGGATACGGCTTGTTGCGTTCGGGCGATAATATAGCGGCCGTATCACGTACGTTCGTATGGGTAGGGCGGTTAACCCATTCCAAAATATATATATGAAAATACATAGATTTCTGAATTGTTTCCTCCTTATCTAGAGCGAATAAAAATTTGCGGTTTTCGTTTCATTCCAATGAAACAATGGAATTTTATGTCATTTACAAATGTATCATATTAATTAGAGCAAGCTGAGGACAGAAATTTTTGGAAAGTACCGAATAGTACAAAGATATAAGCCGTCGAAATGTTGATAATCTCGTCAGCCGGCCGATAAGCATGTGACGTCACGGTTCATAAAACAACTGGCGCGGCCATAGATAGGTCAATTGTACTGAATTGTGACTGGTGATGTCACAGATTAACATTTGTCCCGAGTTCACTTGGAAAGCTCATACATAACATCGACATTTTTGGAGATATGTATCTACAATAAAATTTAAAACTAATTTTACTGTCGTTATTAATTCTAAATATAAATCATTTTCATAAAAAAAAAAAACCTTGCTGGCATTACTTACCGACTGCGCGCAGTTTTAAAAAAATTGGAATATTAACTATTCATTCGTCGGTAGCCACAATTATATTTTGGAAGGTGGTTTTTGTGTTTTAATCTCGACTTCCGCACAAATTAAACTTTTTTTTTTAAATTTTTAAGGTATAAAAATAATAATAATCGGATGATTTGTATAGCGCCATTTTTGTGAGAAATCACTTCAAGGGTGCTGTTTTTATTGTTTTTTTGTATACAGTGTATGATTTGACATTTTAAGTGAAATTCACCCTTCGAGTCCTAATGTTCTTTCGGGTGACCGGATAATTCAACACACGCATGAATCAGCACACATTTTAAAAGCAATATAGTCATTAAAAGTATGAAAAAAAAAAACTAACCTGACTAAACTGACATTTAAAAAAAAGATTAATTAGGTTAGGTTATACCAACCCTGTTGTATGGCAGGGGCAGTGAGGCATATGGAACTGGCAGAGGAAGGATGAAAGTAAACTGAATGCCGTAGAAATGAGATCTCTGTATGACCGTGTGAAAATATTGAGATTCGTAAAGAATGCAAGGCTGGTGTAAGCGTAATGAGTAAGATTAAGAAAGGGACGCTTAGATGGTTTGGGCATGTAGAGCAAATGAACGAAGAAGGGAGTGTAAGAAGAATATATAATGCGAATGTGAATGGAAAAAGAAGCCGGGGATGCCCGAGGAAGACATAGCACGATCAAGTGAATCAAATACTTGAGTCGGGCCATGTCAGAAGTCAGAATAAAAGAAGAGAATGTATGAGACGATGTATGAATGTGAATGAAGCAAGAAGTGTACGCCAAGATCGAGTTGTTTGGCGGTCCGTCCTTTCTGCCTACCCCTGCGAAGAAATGGCGTGATGGTTAGTTAGGTTAGATTATGTTTTCAGATTACTTTTTTTTTTTCATTCTTTAATGACTTTGTATTTTTTTTTTTAAATGTGCTGATTCATACGTGCTCTGAATCATCATGGAACCGTTCTTTCAAATGAAAGTAGCAATAACTTCCAAAGTATTTAAATAAAATAAAAATTTCAAATACATAATTCTATCAGGTATCAGGCATCAAATATGTTTTATCGCTGCCAGATTTAATTCAGGTCTAAAACGGTTAACCAAATTCTGACTATCCATCTACGGAGGCGTAATATAAATCTTAAATCAATGATTCATTACTTATAGGGTTTTTAAGTTTATATCTCTCGTACTAGAGGAATTTGTAATATACTGCTTACTCCAGAACAAACTCCTCGTCCCACATGGGGTCGGGCCCACTCTTGAGGCGGGTGCGTGCCACCTTGGCCTGGTTGAGCTGCAGCGAACAATAGGGCTGCGGCACCAGCTTGTAGGGCAGACGATGCGCCTCCAGGATGTGCAGCGTCAGGCAGCGCAGGGAGCGCAGTCGGGGTACCTGCACACAAGCAGCAACATTACCATCAGTGAATAGAAGAAAAAAGTGGTGGCCAGCCTGTTGGATCATTCGGACATTGACCTCCCAAAAATATAAGATGACAATTATTTTCACTTCTAGACCCTCAGAGATGCCTCTGCTTAGCATGTATTCATAGTGGAGTCAGGATGGACACTGTGTCCAGGCATTGAGGTATACAAATCGAGTCAATATCAGCGTTTGAAATACGGGCAACAACTGGCGGCAAATTGCGGTCACAGAGATAACATGGGCTTCAGTCGATTATAGGCGCTCACCGAGTATAGATCTCCAATGATAACTGCAAAATGCCTACATGACTAGACATGTCGTTCTGGAACCTTTCATCGGTTTTACTACAGTATTTGTGTTAATTGGATTTTTAATGTAAAAAAAAGGAGCAAATGAAGTAGGTACGCTGGTAACACAAACAACTCCGTTCGTTGAGTTTGTTCGCGGTAGAAAGGATTCGGGCGATATCGACAGCCGCCTCACCCCTCTTCCTACTTCATGCGCAATATTTTACAATGATTTTGCAAGGAACGTAGACTCTATTTATGTACACCAATGTGGCCAGGCAGGGTAGGGTAATTTATACCAGCTTGAAGCAGTCGGGGCTAAAGACTACTAACAACATAGATACCTTGCACTGCGCTCTAGAGAGCTGGGGAACACACAGAGGCTTGAGGGCGTTGAGCCACTCCTGGCAGGCGTCACTGGTGGGAGCCGCCAAGTATGACACTGTGGCCAGGCAGGGCAGGGCCCTCTCCACCAGCTGGAAACAGTTGGGACGCTCCCACAAAGAATCATGGACCTAGAATACAAACACATTTCAAATTAAAGTTTGCTGTAATCAACAAAATGACAAAATAACCAGAGAGATGCAGATACAGATGCTCGGGTTGGGTTTTTACTGACTGACCTGTAGCTATTTGAGAGTGAATAAAGAAGATAAATCAGTTTTGAAAATACATCATCGCTAATTCATTTTTCTGTAAGTTATCTACAATATGTAACATTTTAGCCTTCATGAGCCTTCATTTAAGCCATTAAAAATACGAAAAGTGGCCAAGTTAAAATATGATTGTTGGCAGATTGAAATTGAGTATTTTTGCACAGACACACAGACTCATAGTATCGGAAATAAGGATATTTCAAATCTAAGTACATTTTTATTATTATTATTTTTTTAGAATACACAGAAGGCTCTGAGGGAAATAATTTCCCTCAAGGCCTATATCATCTTTGTGGATTCTGTGTGGAGTGTCTTTTAGAGGATAGGAAGGAGTGAATTCGGATCTTGAAGAGACCCATGTTGTAGGACAGAGGCAACGCAGAAGCCGGTAGATCATTCCACAGCCGAGCTGTTGAACACAAGAATGAGTCGTAGAAGCGATCCATTCTCATGTGACAAATGTCAACCGTGTGCAAATGTTGGGCGCGCGTTTGGCGCATTTCCCATCTATGCACCGGTGCCGAAGGGATCAATGAAGATAGTTCCTCAGAGCATCTTCCATTAAAATACCAGTAGAACGAGGATTAATTAATTACATATTAATGCCCCCTTGGGATATTACTTTTTTTTTTCATAAGCGTAAAAAATATTCTGACTTGCGAAGCTGTGAGTGTGTTTATGCAAAGAACCTAAGTCAGTCTGCCAACGGACAAATATCTTGACTTGGCCATTTTTGTTGTTTGTTAATGATAATAGCGGAGTAATAAAATTAAATAACAAAAGTACATAGTGGATAAAATTCAACAAACAAAATGTCTAGAAATTGTTACACAGTTAATGCCCAAGAAATACATAAAATTTTCATTACAATGCAACACCGAGTAACACCGATACTAGAAACGTTTATTTCAACTATACAAATGTAAGATTGTGTTAGACTTCCGAATCCGACATGACTGGATGGGATAAATGAGATAACTCAATTTTTCTAGACGATTTCATTTTTTTTTTAAATACATGCTAATAGTGCACACTTCTTTCACATAATTTTTAGTTTGATTTAACATCTAATTATTTGAGTATGCACATTTCAAAACTACAAAAAGAAAACTTTTATAATAACAAGTTCAAATGTAAAATTGCCTTAAAATATGATGTCAATGTCAATGTGTTAATCCGTACACGAATGATTCACGAGTCATTTCCGAATACAGTTTGATACTGATATGAAAAATATTCACTTGAACCATAGTGCTTGTAAAGATTCGTCATTTTTCTTTCCAATCAATTTCGTGTTGCCATTTAAAACTATTTAAATGATCGCAGCGCCCTCCATTTTTGTCTAGTTTATTTTGAAAAACTGTATGTATGTGTAATATGAGAGGCAAAGTGAAGCGTGAAACAGCAAATACCTGATACAGATAGGCGCAAGACAGATCGATGAGTCCTTTAGGCTTGGTCCTCTTTGGAGAATCGTAGAAGTAGAGATGGGTGTCTGTCCCCTCCACCAGAAGCACAAAGTACAGTAGCTTCCATTTCTTGGCGATCTTGTCTGACTTCTTGTGCAGGTAGCCCTGGTGCTTGATGCCCTTCATCTTCTTCAGGCCAATCTGGTCCCGGCACTCCCTCAGGGTGGCGTAGATCTTCTCGGCTGCTGCGCCGGATGCAGACATCTGAGTGGTGTGGGGCTCCGCCTTATGGCCCTCCGCTGCCAACTGAAGAGTTACATGACATTTAAATTAAAGCAAACAAAGAAAAATTCAGAAGAAAAAGTGGCCAAAATGTGACATTTGTAAACTGTACATAAATATGTGATTGATAGCTTCTTGGAAAGCAGCTGTAACAGATACGGTTAAAACTTAAGACAACCTTTTTAGCTAAGCTTCAAATCATTTTTTCTATTGCGGCCCAGTTTCTTATTATATTACAATAGAATTCAGCCCTATATTCGTATTGGATATGTTATATTATATCCATTTCGCGTCTGTTGGGGCGGAAATATTTTGGTTATATATTTAAGTTTGGTAGTTTTTATTATATCCTGTTTAAATTTAACATCACCAGGACTGAGCATTACAAACACTCGCTTGTACCTAGTTTACATGAAGTTAGTATTAGATACGCAGATGAACGGATCTATTTAACTGCACGGAAGGTAAGTACAAGAAGGCTATACGAGGTGTGTTCAAAAGAAAAGGTGAATTTTGAATTTTTTCGAAAAGTATTTATTTATTCATCAATATCCATTTTCTCTCCTTCAAAGTAATCCCCCTCAGATATAATGCACTTATGCCAGCGCTTCTTCCAATCCTCGAAGCACTTCTGGAATGCGCTTTTCGGTATGGCCATCAGCTCGATCTTCGATTCAGACTTTATCTCATCAATTGTGGCAAAACGCTTTCCTTTCATTGGTCTCTTCAGTTTCGGGAATAGGAAAAAGTCGCAGGGAGCCAAATCTGGTGAATACGGTGGTTGAGGCATGATTACGGTGTTGTTTTTGGCCAAATAATCACGAACAAGCATTGATGTGTGAGCTGGTGCATTATCGTGATGCAAAATCCATGATTTGTTTTTCCACAATTCCGATCGTTTGAGCCGTATTGCTTCACGCAAACGTTGCATAACTTCCTTGTAGTATTCCTTATTAACCGTACGACCTGTTGGCAAGAACTCATGATGCACCACGCCATTGTAATCGAAGAAAACAGTGAGCAAAACCTTCACATTTGATCGAACTTGGCGTGCTTTTTTCGGTCTCGGCTCTTCTGGCCGCTTCCATTGGGATGATTGGGCCTTGGTTTCGACGTCATAACCATATACCCACGTTTCATCACCAGTTATGACCCTTTTGAGCAAATCTGGATCGTCGTTGACGTCATTCAACAACTCCTGAGCGATACTAATGCGACGTTGCTTTTGCTCAAAATTTAGCAATTTCGGAACAAACTTCGCTGCCACATGTTTCATGCCCAAAACATCCGAGAAAATTGCATGGCATGAGCCGATTGATATGCCAACATCCTCTGCAACTTCCCTAATAGTGATTCGACGATTTTCCAAAACCATTTTCTTCACTGTTTCGATGTTTTCTTCGTTTGTTGACGTGGTTGCAACTCCAGGACGCTCATCGTCATTAACATCTTCTCGGCCTTCTGTAAAGCGCTTGTACCACTTATAAACACTTTTTTGGGACAAAGTAGACTCGCCGAATGCCACAGTCAATATTTTAAGTGCGTTGGAGCACTTTATTCCATTTTTAACGCAAAATTTAATACATATTCTTTGATCCATTTTTTTCAAAAGTAAAAAATCGAAGAACACACAAAAACGTGACTAACCTTTCCAGTTGTCAAAAACAAACCACTAATCCAAAATGGCTGATAATGCTAACATATGATAAACATATGTGTACCAACATAACAAAAAAAATTTTGATAATCGAATGTACACAGCCCGCGAAAATTCAAAATTCACCTTTTCTTTTGAACACACCTCGTACTATCATATCTTTTGAATCAATATTAATATAACTTAAGTTTACTATATGTTTTATATGTACGCATATCTTTTACTTTTATATTCTTCATGAAATTTTATTCTTTACATACTCTCTGATTAAAATAATTTAAAAGTTACCTTTTTAAATTATTTGTGCTATATTCTTGCGCTTGTAGTTAACCGTAACATGTAATTATTGTTTATGGTATATTTATACTGTTAACATTAAATAAATAAATAAATATTGAAAACCTTTCCTGAGAAACACTGCCTTACTAAACTAATCCTTACAACATTTGGAAATAGAAAGCCAATGTTACAACAGATACTATGATACCTTCTCCGAATACCACATAGCAGGACAGATTAATAGATGTCTGAATAATGAAGATACAGAATCTGTTGAGCAATACGAATAATTTTGATAATAATGAAAGGAAATTGGTGGATTGAATTGGAAAATCTTTCATAGAAGGTCGACAATCATCAAACTAATTTCCTACTCAATGCACTGGAGCGCAATTCCCATTTTTTTTAAGAAAGATTCCTTATATTTTTCATAATGCTAAAAAACTTCTTGCTTAACTGCGGTTCTGGTTCTCTCGGATGACAGCGGTTAGCTGTCATTAAGCGAATGACATTCATTAAAAATATCAATATTTGCATAATTTTAACATGGTAAAAACTCGATAATAAGTAGGTTACCAATTACGTTATTATTTACTTTAAACATTATTAGTTAGTAAACATTATATAAATGTTGTCATTTTCGGCACTGTATTTCACAATGTTTGGCAATTCACAGTAGGCGCATAGAGGAGAGTCGTTCCGGCCGGACTGAGTCCAATGAATCCGATTCAGAAGGAGTTGGAATGACTCCGATTCACTCGTTCCGAACTCACACTCAAGGAACGACTAAGGTTTTGCATTGGGAGTCAGAAACTATGCAATAGTGTAATATGACACTTAGAATTAGTGACAAAGAAAAGGCATTACTATCTACTACGGAGGTAGGTACCTTTTTACAAAACGTAATACTGCGTTAAAAGGCGTATTTATGATATTTAATAATAAAATTACAATGTATTAAAATGCTTTATAATATAATTATTTTTAAAGGTTTTGGTTCAAAACCTTGTGTTACTTGAAGATATTTCATAAATTTGTGTTTTTAAATAATCTCTCAACAATCTGCTTAGGATTTTTTTACTATGTCTCTCCGGAATTCCGCAGTTAATCAAGAAGTCTGCCTAAGGAAAAAGATAAGGAATCTTTGTTAAAAACAATCAGAATAGCGCTGCTGGTTGTACTAATTTTATAGATTTAAATGCGAAACTGTCTTATGTTTGGTCTTCTCTTACTTGTGTTTCCTTGTTTGCTAAGTTTTATGTATTTATTGTCAGTACACACAGTAGTGCGGTCTTTGTTCAGATATACAATAGGAATTTGAGTTAGGTACTTATAATTCTTTAATATTGTAATCCGTTTTAAAGTTAATTTTTGATGTGTGTATCTTAATCTTGTACCGGTTGTATGAGAGTATGCCCCTCCACAATCTGCTCTTTGCGGTAGCGGTTGATGACGGCGTCCAGGCACTCGAAGGTGCGGCCGCCCATGAGGTAGCGCACGCCCTTCTTCTCGATGCGGAACCTCTGGATCTGGTTGTTGATGTGGAAGAACAGGGAGTAGTCACCGGGGGAGTTGTCGGACGGACGGACCAAGAAGCTGCCTGGACCGGCTGGAAAACAAAACATAATTATCAATCTCAACTATAAAGCACAAATCTGCTTTCTGAAGTAGCAAAACACTTGAAAAGATCTGGCTTCATTATATTAGCACAGTTGTGTTGTCTAAAATTTATCCTTAAAACTCTACTTAACTAACTAACTAACCATCATAACCATCTTGGCATAGGCTTCTTGCTTCATTCACATTCATACAACGTCTCATACATTCTCTTGTTAATCCAACTTCTGACATGGCCCGACTCAAGTATTTGATTCATTGATCATGTCATGTCTTTCTTGGACGCCCCCGACTTCTTCTTCCATTCGCATTTGTGTCATATATTCCCCTTACACTCCTTTCTTCATTAATTTGCTCTACATGCCCAAACCATCTAAGCGTCCCTTATACTTAATTACATTAATAATGTTTTTTATATTGTTCAACTTTGTATTGTTTTAAAATGCTTTTATTTCTATTTATATTATCTGTATAACATATGTGACACACAAGCGAACTGTAGGGTGTGACGGTAGTGACTTAGGTGTCCTGTGTGTCATGTGATGTGTCTAGTGGATTTGACTAGACATAGGGTTATTTCAAAAGCCTTAGAATATATCTTTTTTTTTTACATAACTCCGCGCAGGAGACCCTGAGGGAAATACTTTCCCTCAAGGCCTATATCATCTTTGGGGATGCTGTGTGGAGGGTCTTTTAGAGGATAGGGAGGAGTGAACTTGGGTCTTGAAGAGACCCATTTTATAGGATGGAGGAAACACAGAGGCCGGCAGATCATTCCACAGCTGAGCTGTTGAACACAAGAACGAGTCGTAGAAGTGACCCGTTCTCATGTGACAAGTGTCAACCGTGTGCAAATGTTGGGCGCGCGTTTGGCGTGTTTCCCGACTATGCACCGGTGCCGAAGGGATCAATGACGCTAGTTCCTCAGAGCATCTTCCATTAAAATACCGGTAGAACAAGGACAGCATTCCCACCTGACGCCTGTGCTCCAAAGATTGCAACCCATTTGTCAAGATAGGCGAATCTATCAAACGGACCGCTCGTTTCTATATCTTGGTATTGTAGTAGATCAATGACTTAAATAGTCTTTAATAAAAAAAAATTATAAAGATCCTCGGATAGTAGGATGCAAAGCATTATGTAAATGTAGGTGACGTACCTTTAACCAGCATGTCCACTGCCTCACTCTTGGTGCAGTTGGGGTGAAACCAGGAGAACACAGTGTTGGGGTCAATGGCCGGATCGAGGTCTTCCACCAGCTCTCGGAAGATCATCCCTTGCTCGCCGGTTCTAGAAAATACACCAAAAAATAAGAAATGTTACAATTTACATGCTTTGAACATCAAATCAAAAGGCGTTCAACACGTACCTATGGGCTGTGACCCACAACCAGCCGTCGCCCATGTCGTTGTGGCAGAAGAATATGTCCCCCTTGTGGAAAGTCAACTCATCTGTATCCGGCATCTTGGTGTAGGGCAGGATGGCCACAACTCGCTACAACAACGCACAACAATATTAGACTGTAACGTGACATGAACATTGTGATATCTTAGTTTCGATTGTTTCACATAGATGGCACTGTCGGCAAAACAGTACAAGAGTGATACCTGAGAGCCTTATATCCATTATACAGAGATTCCGTGTATCATGTTATTTGTAATGAATAACCAATGTTGTTTTGACTTTTTTTTTTAAAAAGAAAGACAAGTATTCTCTGATTACAAATAACCTGACAATATTTGAAAATCTCCTACTACCATCACAGTAAGCGGAAGATGTTGCTTGTGTCGTAATGGAGGACTTAGCCAGCCGAGAATTGAACTCACAACGCCTGGGTGAGACCCAAACGAGATGCCAACTCAGCCACTGACCGGTAATCAGAGTTTTATTATCAACAGATAAAATACAAAACAGGGTAAAGAGTGTGCGGCTGACGTCTTGTATGAGAGAGACAGCATGAGAGAGGGACAGCAATGTAAGTATACAAGAGCGTGCAAGGTTGTACAGTCTCTCTTCAGTCCGCCCCACACAACCAGGTGGCCCATTACTAGCTGAAGCCACTACGCCGAAAAGCTCGACCATCTGACCGTCCCTTCCTAAAGT
The DNA here is from genome assembly GCA_022606495.2 of Halesus radiatus. NCBI lineage: Eukaryota > Metazoa > Arthropoda > Insecta > Trichoptera > Limnephilidae > Halesus > Halesus radiatus. Next base: position 20,445 of record JAHDVE020005050.1, on the reverse strand, counting down.
CAAACCCATTGTTCGATCCCTTCTCCTACATTTTCTTAAAAACGCTGGGCAAGTCGGGTGTGTGTAGGGCAGCCTTTAGTCATCACCTATCATCCGAGATAATATATTATATTGATTAATCTATTGAGTATTATTCCGCCATCACAATATCACAAAATGTAAAAGGCCATCTTACAAATGAAAAGATGCTACAAACACCTAGTAAGGTAAGATGAGCAGTTGAGATAAATTCAAAGCATGTTCCAGTTCTGTAGTAATGAATTATAATCTGACCTTCTTGTCATTGACAGGCTCTGGGGGGGGCACGGGCTCCACGAGCCTCTCTCTCTTCAGCAGGTCGGAGCAGTGGCTGTAGAAGCCCACCAGGTCACTCAGCGAGTCAAACTGCCGCCCCCCGATGTAGTAGTCACCGCACACCGCCGTTATTCTGCAATATACATAGAAACATACGTTATCTAGAGTGGGCCATAAATTTTTGCACATTTCATGGAACCGGAGGATGGAGAGGAGCGCAGTAAGCGTGCAGGAGTTCGATTCTTGGAAATTTAGCCCGAGCTTCGAGCTAGTCGACACGCAAGCATTAGGTTGCTTTGGCGATACCCAGATCAACTTTGTGTCAAATATTGAAATTGGATTTACAATTATTACACCCTTAATCCAATTTGTGCAGGAATTAAAATCAAATGATTTGATTTAAAGAAAAATATTCATTGACACAATATTTGAACGGTTCCCCCGCTTCAACAACATATTGCTTTCGGAAGAGGCCCATTTTCACTTGAACGGGTATGTTGACCACTTCATGCTTTTGAACGAGCAGTGTTGAGCTCGCCAGTTGCCACTTGATGCTTGTAGAGGTTTACGTAAATCGTTTCTTCTGTTTTAACTTATCATAATTAGGTTTGTTTTATTATTTTTTTTATTATTATAGTTAGACTTTTTTATATTAGGTTACGTTTTTTTTAATTTTTTAATGTTTCTGTTTTGTTTTTTTTTTTGAACTGGACAACTTTTAAATTATGTAAACTCTTTAAATAAAAAATAAAATAACCTGATGTTTTTAGTTGTATTTTTTGTGAAAAAAAAAACCCGAGTATGAAGCGGTTAATAAACAAAATTGTAGGTGTTGGAGCAAGGAAAACCCTAAAATAAAACACCCAATGGCTCTTCATTCTCCAAAAGTGAGAGTTTTCATCGATTGCCATAATCGGACTATACTTCTTTGAAGACTCACGTGACAAATTTATCATATGTTAATTCTGCAGAATATAACAAGATGTTGAAAGAATATCTCCTACCAAAGTCACAGCAATTCCCTGGGTACAACACCAGGACTTAATGAATGCAGCAACCTGCCATACATCCGATGTGACTATACTGGTGATGAAAGAAATGTTCACCGAAATATTTCGAGAAGAGGTGACATCCCATGGCCCCCCCGCAGCTCAGACTTGTCACCCCCTAATTTTCTTTTTAGTGGGTCATCTAAAAAGTTAGGTTTATATGACAAAAACCAGCCACAATACCCCAAGTTAGACGAACATTCTTCAAGAAATTGATAATAAATGCAATTACAAAAAAACACAAAACCCACTGTAAACAATATATGTATTTACATTTAAAAAATGATTTAATTAAAAATATCATGACTCGAAAATAACTTTAATTAAATAGAGAATTCAATTACGAACACATTGATATATAAAAAAAATACTTAGGGCATTTTTGACGAGAGCGGTCATTCATTGCGAGTTTTAATAAATGGCATCTAGAATCTGATAAAAATATTTTTTTAAATATTCCAAGACACTCACATCAGCGGTATCTTTTGGTATTCGATAGAAGTTTAGTCAAGCTAGAAACTAAATATTTTAGTTTTTCGCGGAAAGTTAAAAATAAATTCATTTTAATTTGCAAAAATCAACTACCTACAGCTACCCACATTTGGGTATCTGTCGCTCAATGTCATTAGCGCTGCTATCCAAATTCGGATAGCTGTCGCTCGATGTCATTAGCGCTGCTATCCAAATTTGGATAGCTGTCGCTCGATGTCATTAGCGCTGCTATCCAAATTTGGGTAGCTGTCGCTCGAGTGGCTAAAGAAGAAGAAATCTGCTTTCATTCAAACGGAAAAAAGTCATTATCTTACTTCTGGTTCGTTAAGATATTAAGTTATTAATATCTAATAATTTTAGTAGAGAAATACTTAATTACATATATTATTGTTGTTAATTCGATTTTTTGTTTCGTTATTTTTATATGTATAAAATATCGGTTTTCAAAATATACATAATATATATATTCGAATTGAAATTGGGTTTTTATTTATATCTCATGATATAATCACAAGCAGTATTAGTTGATGGCCACAAATTTATTATCAACTGGTTTTAGCTCCTAAAAAAAGTGTGACCACCCCTGAACTATACTGTCTTAATCAGAACATAAACTGGGTGTAAGAGGTGTAATAATGAATTATTAGTGATTAGTAGTTATGTACAAAATTTAAACTCCCTTTTTTGATATTGAGCTATTGAAAATTATCAAATAAGCAATATGGCTTTTATACAATTGAAATAAATGTTTGAAAGTTCCACAGTTCTTGCATAGTGCAACATTCACTATGCAAGAGTTCAACCTTTGAGGGTTTTTGCTGCTTCAACACACAGATTTACTGTTCTATAGTTAAGATTAGTATGAAGATGTACAATTTTTTTGTTTTATTTTTTATTAACTGTTTGATTAATGGCCATTTTTTATTGTTTGATATTCTGATGAAGGAGTACAATGAAAAACATAAAGGCGATTTACCTAAAGTGGTTGATTCCAGTGCGACCGAGATAACTCAGCACGTAAGATCCAGGTTTTCTATCACTCTCACGAACTGAAATTGAAAAAGCAACGTATCAATGACAGCAAATTCACAAAGCCACTAAAAAAAACCATATTTAAATACTGCATACAATTATCAGTTTAAAAAAATTATGAGCTGTGGGTTAGATCAGTGCCGTACGTGCAGTCGATCTGACAGAAGAATAAAAACCAAAACAAGCAGCAAAAGATTACTCGATTATTCTGCAATAAGCTGAGACAATGGACCATTCCCACAGCTTCCATTGTGTATCTCGAGACCAAACGTAATGCTTTAATATGCAACAATAACAGAAGGAAGTGGAATGTGATTCTCACGGCACACTTTACTAGCAATAGCTGACTCTTGTGCTCGGAATAGGACCTTTACCTGAAATACCTTTATGGTACTACTTACATAACATTACCTAATTGTGGCTGCCATAATCCCACTGGCTCTATAAATCTTGTGCGGTAGTTCACATAACATATTTCGTCCAAATAATTGATCATACATTCGGTGTTTTGTCAGTGGTAGATACTCGCAGAATCACCCTTTCTTTAATGTGAGTACTGCACCAGAGTCCACAACTGCTCCCAACCGTCGGAGCCAGTGAGACTATAGCATCCCCAATTGGGGTATGTTGTGAGGCTGACGGTAGTTGGGAGAGGAAGGTGGTGGGAAAGAGGAAGGTGGGGAAGTACCGGGCTATTCAGGTCTGGTCACCAAATACGGCTAAAGCCATTTCAAGCAACATTTCGAATCTGAATGGTAGTCTTTCACCAGGGCTATACTGAAAGTATCTACCACTGTGGAGTGTGCCGTAAATATACTACATATAATTTTTTAATGAATAAATTGTGAAATAACACAAAATAATCAAATAAAATTTACTTGCGCATGCTGGGATTTAAACCCGCGATCTCCAGATTCGTAGCCGAGGATCGTAACCACTCAACCACAGAGGCTGTCGATGAAAGGTGAAAGCCCTGACGAAAGACCACCATTCCTACAACAAAGTGGGTCTCTTCAAGACCCAGATTCACTCCTTCCTATCCTCTAAAAGAATCTCAGCATCCCCAAAGATGATACATATCTGTGTGGAGTTACTGTAATTTAAAAAAAAAAACAGAATTGAAACGTCGCTTGAAATGGCTATAGCTGTGTTTGGTGACCAGATCTGAATAGCCAGATACTTCCCAGGCATAAAGGTTGTTTTGTTACGCTTGTCAGCTTATCACAATTTGTGCAAAAGCTAAAACGGATTGAGAATCGCCATTTAACGGGAACCGTTCAAAAAGTTGAAAATTCTAAATGGACGAACCACCCCAACCATAATTTATTGTCAGCAGAAAATAATTATAATATTGATTGTATGGGATGATCACGTGATCATGGACATTTTAAGCTATAAAATAGGTACAGGTTTCCTCTTCTTTAAAAGAAAACTGTTCACATCATTTTTTAGCAGTTGCCAAAGAACTGATAGGTAGTGCCATATCAATCCATAAAGGTTAAAAAGCTGTGAAACCTACCCTAAGAAAAACGAGCAATAGGAAGTTTTTTTTTTTAAACTGAGACAAATCTCTGATCATAGTGTACTTTTTCGTAAATTTATGAATATTTTTTTATGCCACAATTGTTCTACATTGATAAATTGTTTCATTTTGACAGATTTATACTTTTAGTTGCAACCTGATTTATGGCAATACATTTGACTTCCTCGCACTAGTGGTTTTGCAGGATACATAACGCAAAGCCACGCATCTCCATACTGCTTGCACTAAAGGCTGTGAAATAGTAAGATTGCACTGATCGTAATTTTTGCACAATAAAAAAGTTAGTTTTGAAATTAGAGACACAATGTTATCTTTCACCCTTTTCATAAATTGTCAGTTTTTAGTTTCCAACACTACCGCTAGGTTAAAGGCTTACATGAAGAACAAAAATGCGACGCGGCCATCTATGGAGGAAAAATTAATTAACAAATCTTTGCTTGAAGAAAATTATTGCCAATTATCTCAAATCAACATTTATGAATGTATTATTAAACTTTTTTTAAAACGATGATATTCACTTTGTGGTGCCATTAATAAATGAATTTAAAAATATACTTAGTATTCACCACTTTATAAATATACATTGATATCTACATGTTTCGAAACTGATGCTTTCATCATCGCAAATATGTGAATAATATATATTATAATAATATTTGAATAATAATATTCATATATTCCTGATAATGAAAGCATCGCTTTCGAAACATGTAGATATCAATGTATATTCATAAAGTGGTGAACACTAAGTATATTTTTAAATTGATGTATTATTAAACTATTCCTTATTTTACCGTTTACCGATTACCAATTGATTGTGTTTTCTGAGCATTCCCTACTACTACCTAATTCACAGTAGGGTTTCAATTACGTGCAGTCATGTAAATTAAGGATTTTGATCAATGTTTTGTCAAAATCAACAATTGTGGAGGTTCCTATAGAAAAATCGCTATAAAATCTACCCTTGGTCATAATAATAACATTTGTAACAGCATTTATATAGCGCAGTTTGTGTTATTTCACTTCAAGTGAGCTTTACTATAATAAACTTGATTAACTAACTCCATTAAGTGGTATTCCTACAGTGCTCTTTTCATATTCTATTCATAAACATATTATATACATTCTTACTTATTCTTAACATTACTCATAGAGCAATGCATGCAACTGCTGATAAGTTATGCGAATCACTAGTCCTTTAATTTCTTTGAAAGATTATGCAACTCCACATGTGTACATTATTCTTATCGCAAATTAATTATAGGTTCGGCGTAGCATTTTAATATTAAATACACAATTGTTAAAGCATGTAGAAATGAGTCAAAAAGAATGCAGCCTTTTGTCAGCTGTGCAGAAATTTAAGTTGAGACATAAAAATGCTTTCACAGTGCAATGTTCAGTTAGGGATGTCATATTGTCTGAAAATATTAAGGATAGAGATGGTACGAACCCAGGTAGTTGCCCATCTTGTCGGCTCCCCACAGGCGGTCCTCAGCCGTGTACCGATCCAGTCTTCCGTGGTACCACTCCGACTCTGGTGGAGCCAGCACTGCCTGGCGTTCTCCTGAGTAACATAGTCAAATATCAGTCAGTAGAGACAATATGTATCTTTATCAAATAATAAACAGTCTTTGGGAGGTGCTCCAAAAATCCTCTACTGGATCCGTTCCCTAACCACTCGCCTCTAGTCATCAAGCCTTCCTATTCTACTCCTCGCCTCTTCCACACAGTTAGTCTACCTCTTCCTTGATCATCCTATGCGTCGCCTACAGTCATGATCGTTTATGTCGTGTTATCTGGCATTCTTTTCACGTACCCACCTCATCATCCAGTGGCAGTTCGTGGAATATAACATTGGGAGTTCAATCAGAAAATAAAAAGGAAGAAAAAATTCCCTCACATCACTCGAAATGAATTTCATCATATCTCTGCACCAGAAGAAACTAATCAATTTTTTACATAAAAAAGAACATTTTAATAACACCTTTAAACACAATAATCGCAGAAAAAAATCTATTGATTCTTGCAAAATACAATTCGGTTTAAATTAGGTGTTAACCAATCCCATACTCGCTGCGCATCCGGGCTGCTAACAGATTATAGATATATATCCTAAGGTTTACACACTTTCATAGTTTGCCACTGAAGCGCCAGGAGTATGAGTTTTGTATGAACTATTTCTTAGAACAAAAAGTTCTATAGGTGCTAAAATTATAACGCACAAATGGAATTCATTTCGGACCTGCTTTTGGGCAGTATTAATATGGACAGGTGGATTTATGGAATTTGAATAGCGCTCTGTTTAAAGTGTGGAAAAATTATAATATAAGTGTCTTATTTTCTTATCTTTTGTATAGGTGTTCAGTGCACAAACACACTTTAGAGAAAGCCGCAAGTGATCCCATCACAGTGGGACCTACAGAATCTTATGATTCTACGCTCAATTAGATTCTTCGGAGCCATTATTATATATGAGGAGGTTGTAAGGCTTTGAAGGAAAGAAGAGCGTAAACCTAGGTCTAAACAACAGTCAGATTGTAGAACGGAATAAACAGAAGATCCTGAAGTAGGTTAGCTCACCATTAGTGCTAGGCCCGTCCACATCATCCAGCTCCAGTTCCTGGGCCATGTCAGCCAGCAGGTCGCCCCCGGGGCCCCCGTCCTCTGAGCCCGTGGAGGGGGAGCCCAGCTTGTCCTTGCTGAACACCCCGGGCAGCCCCGGCCCCCGGATCATGTCGGCCATCATAACACAGCACTACCAGTCTGCAACCGACACAACCAGAGATACAAATTAATAACTTAATTTTGATGAAGTTAATCACTCAATTCTTATTGCCAAACTTCATGCTATCGGTATAAGAAACCCTTTAGTATCATTCTTTAAATCTTATTTATGTGATATCCAACAAAGAATCAAAGTAAATAACTTTGAATCTATTATTACTAAAGTAACGTCTGGAGTATCTCAAGGTCATCTGGCTCCTCCTCTTTTTAACATATTTATTTATGATATTGCTGGTGCATTTTCTTCCTCGCGCTTTTGGCTTTTTGCAGATGACAATAAGATTCTTAAAATAATAAAATCTTACTATGACTGTATTCTTCTCCAACTTGATATTGACTCATTTAATGATTGCTGTAAAACTACCGTCTAGCGTCTACCGTCAGATCTATTAAGGACCTTGGTGTCACCTTAGGCTGCAAGCTTTAATTTCGTGACCACATAAATAATGTCACTCATAAATCACTAAAACTTCTTAGCTTCATCAATAGAATTGCCTGTGACTTTAATCGTTACTGCTCACAAGTTCGCCCTCAACTTGAATATGTCAGTGTCATTTGGTCTCCTTTCTATGCTGTTCATATTCATCATATTGAATCTGTACAACATTCGCTTCTTACGTGGAATTGCTTGGAGATTAGGGCGAGAAAGAGGCGATTACTGCTGTGTTGAAATTGAATAAACCATAAACGTTTCAACATTAGAAAAGCGTGATAAAAAATAAATATTTATTCATCAGTCTTTACGAAATTAGACATTCGCTTCTTACGTGGAATTGCTTGGAGATTAGGGCGAGAAAGAGGCGATTACTGCTGTGTTGAAATTGAATAAACCATAAACGTTTCAACATTAGAAAAGCGTGATAAAAAATAAATATTTTTATCAGTCTTTACGAAATTAGAAGTCGAAGATTATCATTTAGAATGTCTAAAATCATGGATTCTCCTAAAACTATGTTCAGGCTTTGACTTGAATGTTCTCTCAAATGCATATTCTGTCCTCTTTTGTTATTGCTTCATTTTGTATTATGTATGTGCTGTTATTTTTTTTTAGCTCTTGTTTATTTCATTTCGTGTCATGTATTTTGTGTAATTGGATATTGGTCCGTAAATAAATTTTTTAATAAATATTGAAATCTGAAAATATGCGTGTGTTCTATGTTTATCATTCGTCTATACTTGACATTATTATTTTTAAGTATTCTATATATTCCTGATGAAGAAAGCATCACTTTTGAAACATGTTGATATGTTTACATTAATAAAGTGGCGAAAACAAAGTAATTTTTAATTAATTTATTAATAATGACGCCACAAAGTGAATACCAATCTTTTGAAAAAAATTATCTTAAATAATTGTCTCTTCTGTTATACATTCCATGACATGATCCGAATCAATGTCAATGGTGAAACCGGTCCGGTCGAAAATAAACAAGTGGAAAAAAGTTACAAAGGTTTTTTAATCAAATAAACATTCATATTAAAATGGAATGCCACCATGAATTAACAGTTTCAAAATTAGAAATAAGTACTGTGTGCCAAGACAGAGTCGTGTGGCGGTCCATCCTCCTTGTCCACCCCAGCGGTGAAATGGCTTGATGGTTAGTTATAAAGGATTGTGTATACAGGACTATCACAATGGCAGCTCTTCTGCAATTCATATAAGGAGGATTGACCGAGCAATTGAATAATAGAATATTCCATTGAGAGGCAAGTATTAGTCACAGAGATAATACAGAATCAGTAATTATTTTTCCTTCTATTTGCCGTAACATCCAGTAAGATAATATTTCACAGAATCTGTGTAAACACTGTAAACAAGAGTGCATTCTTTTAGCAACCTTTTTTTAAAATTTATGGCGCATTTACAACTGCACAACACAATCAGATAATATTGTAGGCAAGAGTTTCATATCTATAGGGTTAATGAATTGCTATCATTTTGTAATCATACCAAAGCCATTCACCCTTGATAGCAAACAAACTGAATAATTATTTCAAAGACAGCTCATTTTATGTTTTCCAGGTGTATTGAAACACTACATGAGATACTGCAAATACTAAATATAATTCATTACCAAATGAAAATTACCAGTAGCAAATAATTCAAAAATGGAATTCACAGAATATTCTCTAAAAGAATATCTAAGCACACTATTTAAATGCCATATACATTTGAATCTTTAATAATTTATTTATATTTAACTCCATTTACATTTATGAACTATGTATTTCCATTTGATTTAAATATGCTTTCTGATATTGTCCTTCTCGTAATGAGTTTAATCCAAGTCATTGGGAGTATATTATGTTATGACTTGTCTCAGTAATATCGGTAGGTACATAATAATAATGTGCAAAAAAATCTGTTCTAAAAAAGTTAATAACAAAAAAAATCCAATTAGTCATCCACAAATAATATTGATTGTCTCAGAGACTGAGGAATTCTAATTATTTTTTCATATTCAGGAATGCGGTTATATTATTCTTGTGCGTACCAAAAGAGTTCGCAATGAGTGATCAATTTCTAAGAATTAATAAAATTGGGCAATACCTTTTTTCCTTCAGAAGCACACAAATGTACCAACAGGAAAAACCTCTCTCGAAATAGCTACCCAAAATAGCTAGCTTTGAAACAAAGAAGAATCTCGCATTGTCCGGCTAGAATCCCACGGCACAGGAGAGACACACGAAAACAATCGCGTTAATGAAGTTGTTGATAATTTTTTTGTACACTTTAATAGACTGAAATACACACAGCACACACTCGAATGGTCACCTTACATATGAATTCTGAATTAGTTTTAGAGTATCGTTGTTTATTTAATCACTGCGAGTCACAAATTTAAAAGACGGCTTCAGAGTTGACAAAGTGAAGTAAATAAAATTTTGCTAAAAGGTGTCATACGAAGGGAGATTATTGACGTTTCGGTGTCTACTGGTGTCTACTGTCTACCACCACGTCCGATTATTATTCCTTTCAAGTATGGCAATCTTTTTCGAGATTCATTCGTATGAAATCGCAAAAGAAAACATTTTTCTTGCAATTTTCCAGAAGGCAATTAAAAAAACATCTCGCTTTTCCACATATGGGGCAGGCAGTTAGAAATCGCCAGATAAACACACAAACACGGACAAACACACTACTTGCGTTTTACAAACATATTGGCATGGGTTTAAAAAAAACAGTTTTGTTTGTACATTGACATATATTTCGCTATTTCTACGATGAACGTAACAGAGTTAATAATAACATGAACAAAATAATAATAGTAAGCAAAAAAATAATAGCAAAGCAAATACAAAGTGCTTTTTTGATTGACTGAAAATAGAAGAAAAAATATTTTTACATTATCGTAATGTGCCCCATTCACAAACGGAAAGGTATTAAGCAAGGCTGCGTAATGTCACCGTGGTTATTCAAACTATGCATGGATAATTGTATGCAAGAATTGAAAGAGGCGGGCTTGGGAGCGAAAATGAGTAATCTGAAAGTATGTTGCCTGTTGTATGCTGATGATGCAGTGCGGATTGCTAACAGTATGGAAGATTTATAGTCCCTCGTATCTAGGATGAACGTAGTATGTATGAAAAATGAGCTAATGACGAATGTAAGTAAGTCTAAAGTCATGGTGTTTGAAAGAGAGAGTACGAAAACAGTGTGCAATATAGTTGTGAATGATGAATACTTGGTTTGTATATTTGGGAAGTATGTTTACGAGAGATGGAAAGACTGATAGGGATATTGAAAGTGAACCAAATAGTTGAGTCGGACCATGTCAGAAGTCGGAATAATAGAAGAGAATGTATGAGACGATGTATGAATGTGAATGAAGCAAGAAGTGTATGCCAAGATCGAGTTATTTGGCGGTCCGTCCTGTCTGCCTACCTATGCGGGGAAACGGCGTGATGGTTAATTAGTTAGTTTGGTTCGTCAGCACATGTTCGCCAACACATTCGCTCGCGTATGGAAGCGGCGAACACGGTCGACATGAGTTCAGGTTGAGCTCGCGGTTTGGTGGAATAAACATCGAGCCCCGAGCCCGATCTGCACTCCGTCCGCCCCACATGATCGGTGTACCCAGTACTAACTGAAGCCACCGCATAGAAAAACTTGTTGTTTGACCGTCCTTTCTTTTAGTCAAGCCCATTATTCGATCCATTCCCCCATTTTCTCAAATGATAGGTAAGTCGGATACGAGTGGGGGCGACTTCATTGTCATTGCGTCTAGTACATTGCTTTGTTTATTTTCGTTTAATTAAATGATATATTTTGTGTATATAACGTAGTCTCGAAACTAAATAGATTAACTAATATTCTCTTACTTTTTATTCGTTTTACTCATCTAAAATAATATCATTTTATAATTAATAATTATATTTAAAAAAATTCTGTGTAGCCGTTTTTGTAAAAAATCACTCCAAGGGCGCTGTGCTGTAGAAATATTTTTCCGCACAAGAGCCCTAACTGCTCCCAACCGTCTGGAGCCAGTAAGACTATGACATCCCCAAATGGGGTACGTTCAATGCTGAGAGGCTGAAGGTAGTGGGAAAGGGAATAAGATGGTAGGGGAGTACCTGGATATTTAGATCCGGTCACCAAACACGACTAAAGCCATTTCAAGCAACGTTCAGAATGGTGGTTTTTCACTAGGGCGATACTGAAAATATCTACTATTCTGGAACGTGCCGCAAGTATACTATATTCATTTTAATTAATAAATTAACTAACTGCCCATCACGCCGTTTCCTGGAAGGGGTAGGCAGAGACGGACCGCACAACAACTCGACCTTGGTACATATTCTTTGCTTCATTTACATTCATACATCATCTTATATATACCCTTCTGTTATTCTGACTCTTGATGGTCCAATTTGAGTAATTGGTTCACTCGAGTGTTTCATGTCTTTCTTGGGTGTCTCGTCTTCTTATTCCATTCACATTCGCGTCATCCTATTACTGTCGATAATAATATTATTCTCACGATCGTGAAAATAACGTCAAATCAGTCCGGTTCTTTGTCCAGTATTCCTGTGTAGAGCCGTCCGACGTCCACCATAGTCCGTGTACGACTGAGCACAGATTGAGGCCTTGAGAGCTCGTGTAGTGAATGGGCACGGACAGATGGGATCGAAGTCGGGTTGGGGCTCGGGCTCGACTCGGGCTTGAGCTTAATATACCCATTGGTACAATACATATGACCGAATTCACAGACCTACTTACTCTTAAAACATTTGCGTCTTAATTCCTAATAATTTCCCCCGACTGGATAGGCCTTGAATAAATTACACAGTAGGCTAGCAGCTTGCATTATTGACGGATCGGAAACCATCATAAAGCTCAACGAGTTACCTATTATTTTAAAACAACGGAATAATTTAACAAAGTACAATACAACTCGAGGAGAGTAATAAATCAAAAAGATTTGAGCGGCCTGCCAGACAATACGGGTATTAAAACGACCCTTGAATGGACCAAACGACCTCGACCAAACGGTAGGAAAAATTCTTGTTTCATTGGTAATTATATAAAACACTAGGTAATTCTTTAAATATTAATATTAACTTTAGAATTAATTAACTAGATATAAAAACATTATTGTACACTTAGATTAAGCTATTTTATAAGTAAGCCTGTGTTGAATATGTTCCTTATACCTAAATTATAGCCTTCGGAATAAGTATGGTAAGTTACGGAACGGGCCTACCAGCGGCAGCTAACGGTCGACGTAACTAATGGTCCTCACTAGCGCCGGGGAACCGTTGCAACATTTCCGTCAAACAGGAACAGGGAGAACTATATCCCTACAACAGATGACAACCTGCAACAGGAGGAGCCGGTCGTCGAGAGACAGTTGAGTTCAGAACCCTGCCTTAGGAGGTAGTCCCACCTCCGTCTTTCGGAGAGGCCATCCAGGCCACGGGACAGTTGACTGTATGCTTCCGCGCAGGAAGGTACCCACCCTCCCTCCTCGGAGAGGCCGCCCAGGCCCTCTGACGGCAGTGCTGCAGACTTCCGCCCCGGAAGTTATTGGTCTCCGCCCTTCGGAGACCTTCCAGAGAGACGCGAAGACGCTGCCCCCTGGATAGTCATCAGAAAGGGACAGTGCCTTTGAATTCTTGTTGTAATCCTTCCATCGCCCAGTGAAATTAATTTTAAGAATACAGACTTTCACGTAGAATTGAGTACTTGCCCCCTCTAATTTTAAAAATCTTTTTGTACTTAGTTAAGATTAACTCTAATTTAAGACTAACCCCTCAAATGTTCCATGAAGAATAAACGACTTACCGTAATACATAAAGGTAGTTTTAGTTCCTACCTTTTTGCGTTATTCCAAGAGATATTACGAACCCACCCAAGTAAGAACAAAATAAGCTCGGGCTCGTTATGCAAATGGTGGGCATTACACTCATTTTGTCACCTGCCGAAAAATGTGGGGTACTTGCGTATATTTTGTAAGGAAAACGTTTATTATTGTTGGTATCCTTATTTTAATAGCTGGCTAGAGCGGTGGTATATCTATGGAGCGGTATATTTATGTCGCTGGCTGTCAAACTTTTTGTCACTTTTTGTGATCCGGCAATTTGTTAACAAATTACAATGCATAAAAATAATTTAAGTTTCGATACGTTAAATCCAAAAACCCCTCTGAGTGCAAGATGGGCTCAAATGTCCAAACAGGAGCAGATCATCGAAACCAAGAGGATGGAAATTATGGCCAAAATGGAGGCTCAGAAAAAGGCCAAAGTGAAGCCGACTGAAGCGTGGGTATTTTTACACTATCTCTGATATAAATACACTAATTCGAGATATTCATTATACCGCCTTCAATTTGTTCTTAAAGTGATCGATTTATAATGTTTAATTATTATTTTCAGGAATAAGCCTGACTTGTCGGCTATGAATAAATTTTCCAATGATGGCAGTTTTATGAATCAGTTCAAAAAGATATCTGACGATATAAAACAAGGCAAGAAGCCGGAACCTAAGCAACTCTCTGAGCCCGAAAGGAACCGGCACATCGAAGAAGATGACAAGAATCGCGATCGTCGGAATGATAGGAACCACAGCTCCAGCGGCAGATTTAATAACAGAGATAGGAGTAGAAGTCCCAACAGAGATAGGAAAAGGAATGATCGACCAGATTTTAGGTATTATTGGTGCATTAAAATTTAACCGTATTAATCTTATTGTGTTGAAATTGCCGTAGCCATTACCATCAAATGATATTTCATTAAAATAACAATACTAAAAATTGCTGTTTTGAGGGAAACTTAACATCTAAATCATTTAAATTTATGAAGTGCATTGTATGTATTATGATTTTATTTTGTTGAAACATAAGTTAATGATAAAGAATTTAATAATTTTTTTCAGGGAAAGCAAACACCGTCGCTGGGACTCTGGAAATCATCACTCTCGTCACAGGAGCCCCTCTCCCTCACCTCCTTCACTCCCACTCCACAACCAGCAGCGGATGCAACCCCCGTACTTTGATAACTTCTCTCATCATCCGGGGAACGGGGGCCCCCTGTTACCCCCACCCATGTATCCCCCCAGCCAAATGTTCTCCAATCCCAGCATGCCCCCCAACTTGCCACCCAACATGCCCCCCAATATGCCCCCCAACATGCCCCCTAACATGCCTCCCAATTTCATACCTATGGCCCAGCCTCCTCCCCCACCCAAAACTGACTACAACAACTTCAACTTACAGCCACAAAACAACCAGATGGCTTTCCCAAACATGCCACCATTCCCTAATCTATATGTTCAAAACGATCTTCCCACTAACTTACCACCTCAAAATATCTCTAACCATTTCAACATGAATAATCAAATTAAAAATCCGCCTGTTTTCGGATCAGCTCACTCTAATATGACTGGAGGTATGTCTAATATTGAAATGCCACCGGGATGTAATCAACAGACATTCGTCCCACCAAAGAGTAATGGCAATTCCAATATGCAACAGCGGATGAACATTACTCGCCAAGGAATATTTCCCCCCTTCCCCAATATTCCCATGCCCCTCATAGTTCCCCACACCAATTCAATCACCGCTTCAAATCAATCATCGAAAATAAATTCTATTAATTTGAATATTTCGATGAATGTTCCTTTGCATACTATCCCAGAGCCGAAACCGTTGGATACGCTATCCATTCCACCGCCTAAACCATTGGAAGCCATCTCCATCCCTCCTCCCAAGCCGCTGGATGCTGTGAAGATCCCCCCACCCGCCCCCTTGGAAGCTGTAAAGATTCCTCCCCCTAAACCTATGAATCTTCAAACCATTCCGCCCCCTTCTCCCATCTGCCTCACACTGATTCCTAAGCCCAAAGAATTGGATGTCTGCTCAATTCCACCACCCCCATCTTCGTCAGGTGAGGATTTATTTAATGTACCTTCTATATTTGATCTTTCGATTCATATATGGTGGTAAAGAAGTGATGTAAAATAGATTTTATGTATTTAAATATTATTTTTTGATCATTTGAGGTTGCTCTATTGTTTATACATATCGTCAAATGACATAATTTTACTATTGCCAGGCAACTTCAATAATGTAAGTAAAACTCTCTTAGGTTCTTCCATTTTACTGCAAAGAATGGTGGGATAACCTATGTGGGGTTTTTAGTTTTTAAACTTTCAGTTTTTTAAGTCCGTCGGGATCAAAAAACAAACTTGTTAAGTGTGGGTTTTACTATATGTATTAAAATATAATATTGCTGTAGAGGTTTTGTGCGCATTCGTGTGCACTGCCAGCACAGCAAGCACGGGTTACAGCTGTGATAAATTAATAGTTTTGTGTGGATCCTACGGTGTAAGGTTCTATTTAAAATCTAATGAGATTGTTGAATGTTGCAAGATGTACGGGGGAGGTTGGGGGGCAATGTGCGCTGAAAGTAGTGGTGGCTGGCTGATGGGCGGTGACCATCAGCGGCAGTGGTGGGCGGGTAGTTGGACGGATGGTTGTGTTGGGCCGATGCTGATGGGTATTGTGTAGTTCTCTCTGCAGATCGGCGGTGGGCGGCGCTGGAGGCCGTGGCTGCTCAGGTGGCGCGCAACGGGGAAGACCTGGAGGTCATGCTCAAGACCCAATGCCAACAAGATTCCTCCATATGGTAATGCGACCAGAGGACCCCAGATGCGCACATTTGTTACTATTCCTATACTTATTTAGTTTTTGCTCGGGAATGTTTTTTGACAGCCGGAAACACTATTCTAACTAAGCCTAACTTGACTCATGCTACGGTATTGAAACAAATGTAGCCCAATCTCATATAAAATCTTTATTTCTTTTAAGTCTGCAGTCTTATGTGAAAATATGATTAGTGCAAACATGAAATTTCTCACAACAGTTTGAATGTTATTATTGTTGAGATTGTTAATCCATATGTAGCTTTCAAAGATACTTTTGGTTTGGTTGACAATTTGTCTAAAAGGTTATTAAATCTCAAGCGCAACATTATTTTGACCCGAGACTGCAGTTGTGTACTTTGTGTTGAAGCTTTTTATCAGAGTATAAATTTGCACTTACAAGTAATGTAGATGTGCCTAGATCACTTAGTTGCTCCAAAAGTCTTTGCGTTACATATGCTTTTCCGGACTGTCATTACCTGTCAAAAAGGGTTCCTATCACAAATGATATATGTTCCAGGTACATACTTCAGGTGTCATGCCATTTATATTAAGCAGTATAACATTTTTCCTACAATACTTGCCAGTTTACGGGCTCTGTCCAACAATGGCTAACGTCGCATTTCACCATTCAAGGTTCCTCCGCGATGAACGCAGCTCCGACTACAAAATGTACCGAGACCTGGTCTCAAAGTATCGCACCGAGCTCCTCCGGCTGCAGAACATTAGCGATATAAAGAAAGAAGAGAAAAAACAAGTATTAATAAATAAATACACCCCGGGGGAGGATAAATATGTACCGGGTGAAGAGAAATATGACTCGGAGGAAGAGAAACATGTTCCCGATGACGATAAATATGATTCCGGTGAAGAAAAATATAATCCTGATGATGAAAAATATAATCCCGGTGAGAAGAAATATAATCCCGATGAAGAGAAATATAATCCCGATGAAGAAAAATTTGTACCCGGTGAAGAGAAATATGAACCAGAATTCAGCATGGATTACGAATCAAGTGAAGATGATTCAAAGCAAGATCTCAATAGGGTTATGAAAAAAGAGATTAAAGATGAATTTGATATTCCAAGCTTTTCTAAAACAGAGGAAAAGTTGAAACAAGCAAGGCTGAAGGCTGAGAGCTCCCAGAGAGCTCCCAGCTCTGGAGAGGAAGAAGTGAATCAGGAGAAGGAGAAGAGGGAGAGGAGGGAAAGGAAGAAGAAGTCCAGGTGGGGAGAGGGACCCATCAGTGCTGCACTTCCTGTGGGACTCCCTGGGGTAGCCGCTGTGGCCTGTCTTGGAGGTAAATTGAATTCCCCTAAAATAATTTTTTTTCTTACATCGTCTCCACACAGGAGGCCCTGAGGTTTCCCTTAGTCATCTTAGAGGATTGCTGTGTCTATCTTTTTAATTTTTTTACAGTAGGAAATAATTTCCCTCAAGGCCTGTATCATCTTTCGGCATGCTGTGTGGAGGGCCTTTTAGAGGATAGGAAGGAGTGAACTTGGGTCTTGAAGAGACCCATGTTGTAGGATGGAGGAAACACAGAGGCCACAGAGGCAGAAGTCTATATTTTGTTTAAGGAAAGGATAGATTGAGCCTGGGTTTATGTAGGAGGAAACACAAAAGCTAATAAATCATTCCATAGTCGAGCTGTTACGGTACAAGAATGAGTCATAACAACAAACTTTTCTCATGTGGCAAATATTGGACTCCCAGCTGTGCACTGGCGCCGAAGCGATCAATGGCGCCAGTTCTTTGATGAAGTTCACAATCCTTTATACTAGAATTACTTTGACAAGAGCAGCAAATTTTTCTTTTAAGTAAAGTGGATGCCTAATTTATGTTCTTGATGGTGATATGTTCAGGAATAGTACCAGTGGTGGTCCCAGGCTCCTTGCTTGCCCTTAGTGGGGAGAAGACGCAGCTGAGCCGGGTGAGCCGCCAGGAGCCGGGCCTGCTCCAGTATGCGCTGCAGAGCTACGGCTCCACCAGCCTAAGCGATGAGGACTGGAAGAAGTGCGAGGACCACTACAAGATCAGCCTCTTGTATAAGGTAATTGATCATCCTATTCGCATATTAACCGCCCGGCCTTTGGGTTATTATTTAAAAAGTAGGTAAAAAAACATCAGTTTTTTTTTCATTAGATTTCGCAATAACAATGCGTGTTTACAATATACCAACTTGTATGGGAGAGACAAAAATACCCAAATACATCCGTTAGCTTTGGCTGACCTCGAAATACTAAACAAGATGACGCAGGAACAAACTTGACATATA
Source organism: Halesus radiatus (assembly GCA_022606495.2). NCBI lineage: Eukaryota > Metazoa > Arthropoda > Insecta > Trichoptera > Limnephilidae > Halesus > Halesus radiatus. The sequence continues at coordinate 1,830 of JAHDVE020005050.1, read as the reverse complement.
CAAATGTATTGCGGATTTCAGGTATAGTTTTTTTGTACCTGAACTTAGAGGATACAGCTTGTTGCGTTGTGGCGTATAGTATAATATAGCGGCCGTATCACGTACGTTGGTATGGGTAGGGCGGTTGAACCTAATTGAAAGCGTTACCGTGTGATATATTATTCGTGTGACTTATTCCCCCAGCTAGTCCTCTGGCAGAATATGCTCACACTTATCCCAAGTGTGCAGGCACTGGTTGTTTATCTCTTGGTCATGGCTTAAAGCGGATTCATGGATTATTGGGAAACACAATTGTTGGCGAAGGATAATAAACACAGGTATGACATGGTATTGATCTTATTCAGGTTATCCTCGTTTATTTTTTAGATATATGGAAGCTACGCCTAGTGAAAAGCTTATTCTCAGGTGGATGACTCTATTTTTCGACTTTAAGATGCTGGTAAATGGGATTTATATATAATACTTGCACTGTAATCGACAGATAACGCTTAACATGTGTGTTATTTACCTACGCAATGAAATGAAAATTCACATACTCGTCTAATATAGTAACTACAACCAATTAACTGCTAAGCAGAAGTTGTATACCACTCCAACTCGATACCACTCCAACTCGCAGAAATATAGTAACTACAACCAATTAACTGCTAAGCAGAAGTTGTATACCACTCCAACTCGATACCACTCCAACTCGATACCACTCCAACTCGCAGAAATATAGTAACTACAACCAATTAACTGCCAAGCAGAAGTTGTATACCACTCTAACTCGCAGAAATATAGTAACTACAACCAATTAACTGCCAAGCAGAAGTTGTATACCACTCCAACTCGTAGAAATATAGTAACTACAACCAATTCGACCGGTCGGTCGCTGAGTTGGCATCGCGTTTGGGTCTCACCCAGACGTCGTGAGTTCAATTCCTCGGCTGGCTAAGTCCTCCATTACGACACAAGCAACATCTTCCGCTTACTGTGATGGTAGTAGGAGATTTTCAAATATTGTCAGGTTATTCGTAACCAGGGAATATTTGTCTTTCCTTTTTTAAAAAAAAAAAAAAAATTAACTGCTAAGCAGAAGTTGTATACCACTCCAACTCGATACTACCCCAACTCGCAGAAAACAAAATACATACCGAGAGATTAAAACATATGCTCAAAAAAACAAATTATCATTGACGGCCTCCATGGGCGAGGGGTAAGGCTCTCGACTACGAATCCGAAGGTCGCGGGTTCAAATCCCGGCGTGCGCAGGTAAATTTTATTTAATTAATTTGTGTTGTTTCTCAATTAATTAATTAAAAATAATATATGGTATCCACGTTCCAGAGTGGAAGATACTATCAGTATCGTCCTGGTGAAAGACCACCATTCAGAATTGAAACGTTGCTTGAAATGGCTTTCAGCCGTGTTTGGTGACCAGATCTGAATAGCCAGGTATTTGGGATTGTATTGTATTTGTATGGGATAGGCTATCAGCAAAAAGCTAGCTGTCTGCCCGAATGGCAGCAGAGCGTTCTGGTCGCTAGCGGGCTCCATAGGTCGCAATTTCTGCAAATCCAGTCTGCCGCCTCTTACCAGACTTGACGGTTCACTAGCAAATACTGCTACCGAAAAGGCCAACGTTTTAGGGAAAATGTTTTGCAGAAAACTCGGCCCTCGATGACCGGGGTGCCATCCCGCCGTCGGTTCCTCACTGCGGCTTCTATATGAAAAAGCTGAGGATACGGCATCGGGATGTACTCGTTGTCTTACGGGGCTCGATGTTAATAAAGCTAGTGGGCCTGACGGAATACCTGCCCTGGTATTGCAGAGGTGTGCTGCAGAAAT
>JAHDVE020005049.1:0-14008 GCA_022606495.2 Halesus radiatus | reverse complement strand
GAAGCTGCTATTTGTTAACTGTTGGGTTGTTGAGTCGAACAAGTTATAGAAGGCGGTAACAGAGCCATCCGTGGTGAGGAGAGGATTGCTGATTAGATAGACAGTGGTGTGTTGAGTCTAATACGAAAAAGTGGTGCCGGTATAGGTGTAATAATAGTTTTGGGGAGAAGCAGTTAAAGAGCAAGATTTGCCTTCAAGGTCCACAATGTTCATTATTTTGGCAGAAACTTCTTTTACGAAGAAGCAAAGGATACTGTTGAGCTGACCAGAGTTAAGAGTGGAGTTGAATGTGACATAGGCCTTGGACATGACCCCCCATGTGAGAGTGTTAAAAGTCAAGCAAGTGGTGTCTGTGGATTGTCCGAATTGATTTTCAAGGAAAGCACAAAAAGTGTAGGTTTTTTGTGGGAGAAGACTTGAGAAAGTTATGCTGTTCGCGCTTCCCGAAGCAACAGTGAGAGAGTTGACCCGGTAGTCCCGATCGTCCATATAGATATAGCTGAGAAAATCATTCTGTGATTGTATCGTGAAATTTAGAGACTTTACCTGGACTTTTAGGTCCAATGAGTCAAGAGGAGGAACAGTATAGCTTCCGTATTGCAGAGTATAGAATATTATTCCTGGAGTGTTTACGGTAAAATTAAAGACGGCGACGGTTTTTAGAATATTTATCGTATTCACTTTGAGAGTTGGGCTGACATTCGCCACTCCCGATACGATGTTAGCAGAGAGGATTGAGTTTGTGAGAGAGTAGCTCTGGTAGTTTGTGCCTCCGAGAATCAAAGTGACGGGGACTGTAAGCGCAGTCATATTTGAGCTGCTGCAGAACGAAATCCACTGCAAGATGGCCGTGGAGGTGAAGTTGAGTTGGGAGTTAGTGGTTTCTGGATTAACCCAAAAAGTATCGGTCGTGTAGAGACTATTATCGTAGACGAAGTTGATTGAGACGTCACTGTATGGGACATTCGTGAGAGTGATTTGCACTGGGATAGAACACCCCCCGATCGGAATCGAGATAGCCGATGGTGTCGAGATTGAGATGGGAATATTTGTCACGGCAATGTTATTATTAGTGAGATACGTATAATATGGAACCAAGGAAGTTTCAGTCTTAGCGATATTGTAAACATATGCCGTAGGCATCAGGTTCATATCAGCACCAACCGTGAATGATTACAAAGTGTCGCCGAGATAGATGTATGTGGGGTTGGAATTGAAGGTAAAGCCCGAAGCCGTGAAATTTATGAGTATATTCGAAAGGAATTTTTGACTGTCGGAGCTACTGATCGGGATGGGTAACGAATAAGTTCCCGCAGTGATTGTTACCCCATTATCTCCATTGAATCTAATGTACCTCGTATTGCTTATAAATGTGAGGATTGGGGCAAGGTTCGTTTTGACACTACTTGCACCGGTGGTCAAAAGCTTATCTGATGCAGCCACAATAACTTGCATATTATTCATGTCGCTGGTGCAAGCCACTTTGGGGGTCGGCAAATTAGAGAATTCAATGAAAAAATTGGTGTTGGCGTTTATGGAAGCTGACAAAAGAATCTCGATCCTCCTATTAACAACATTAGCAGTAGCTGAGGTCATCAGTGATGATGTGGAAGCATTCACGACCAAGCATTGTAATGCAATATCATTGAAATTATTAAACTCTTGTGGGAAGTATAAGTACAGATAAGCACCTGAGGGTATCAGGGTAGTGGATGTGAGAGTGATGGACATATACGTGTTGCTGAAACAGTATGCGCTAGTAGAGGTGATTCCTTGCACGATCACCAACCCATAGTTGACAGTAGTTGCTGCATTAACGACACTTTGACTGGGATACAACTCTGTGTACTCGATATAATTTGTGCTGGAGCTATTCTGGGCGGCTCCGATGAATATATACTCGTTAGCGTAGGAGGCGTTATTTTGCAGATAACGATTTCTGGGACATGGGATTCCCAGCACATCGATCGTATAAGTGGTATTTGGGTAGATGAGTCGGGGACTGTTTGAGACCACGATTTTGTAAGAGACGGTAGAATCAACCGTGCAGGGCAGTCTTGTCCCAGAAATCTGGCAATAAGCTTGAGTCAGGTCGTTCCAAACATTTGCTGAATAATAGATAGGGAGCGTAATCTCCCAGATCATGTTCGCATCAACTAGGGCCTCCTGATTGGTGAGAGTAAATCGGAGCTGCTGCTCAAGTCCCTAAGTATTGAAATAGGTGTCGAGGGTGATTAGACTGTTAACTTTTGAGCTAAGTGAAGGGAAAGGCGCAGTGGTTAAATTGGAGTTGCTCAAAGTATATAGGTTGTCCCAATTACGTTGGTAGATGATGTAAAAAATGTCATTGGTGTTGCTCGAAGGTATTTGCAGTCCATAGATATAGAGAGTGAAGTCTCCGGCCACGATGAGGGTCGGGTTAGTGATCGTGAATACCAGTTTATAAGTGGTTGAAGATAAGGCTTGGATGCAATCGATGCTATTACCAAGGGAATCTTGTAGCAAAATGTTGAGTTTTTGGACATCAGTGTTAGAATCGCTAAGGTCCTTTCCTAAAATCACAACGAAAGTCTCATCTGCATACAGACCACGGGGTAATGAAAAACTGATTTTCATCCAACTGCGCACAATTGGGTTGTTGTACTTGTAGTTGATTTCGTTGATGACTACACTAAGTGGGTTTGCTACGGTTGTGGTTAAGAGCCTCATGCCTGTTTCAATAACGTAGGATCCTGAGTTGTCTCTGAGAGTGAGGGTGATGGACTGGCTGATGCTTGTCGAAGTGATTCCCACCCCGAATACTGTGAGTGCATAGACCTGGTTTCCGGAATTAGGGTAGTTTGTGGTTGATGTGCCTGGAAGCGAAATTATGAGCTAGGACTGGTTGGAGGCCGAGGTGCAAGTTACTGGAATGCTGGTGTTGGAGGCCCCGTTGAGTGTATAAGTGAGCAGCGACATGTTGGTCGAGATAGTCATGCCCGAGAAGTCTATGTATATGGTTCCATCTTTCACTATTTCGTGGTTGTTGATGAAGGTGATGAAACATACAGTATTAAGCACTCCCAACGAGTTGTCAACGCAAGATATAGAAAGGGCCAACAGCACGCTGTAATAAAAAACTCCTGCGTTCTGGTTGATGAATTAATTGTAATTATTGAACAGCCCGCCCCCATCTGTCATGAAAATGCTATAGTAAGGAAGATCATAAGTGTATGGCAGGTGGATGTTATTGATGCTGATATTGTTTGCTACACTTAAAGAAGCAATATTTATGGGCAGAAATGTAAGAAAATTGGAATTGAACGAAAGGAAGAGAGGAGACTGGTCATCAGTTCCAAAGGTGGCTCCTGATGGAGAGGACGTGGTTGTGTTGATGGAGCTGAGGGAATTATACATTTGCCAGGTTGAGCAGATAAGAATTGCAGCTCTATTGGTATTGAAGCTGCTGCTGACTGGATGGAAGCCAACCGTAACCTTCTGGTAAGATCCTGCTTTTCCACTTAAAGAGACTAATGTATCACTCATAGATGTTTTGCTCGACACCGCACTAGACGAAGGAGTAATATAGTCAACCATACTTGTTGTGGGGGAATAACTCTGGCTATATAAGTATTTTGTCTGTCTCGATACAGTGTCGTACTTGCCTGTGTACATCTCGTAGTATCGGTTCGACACCGTCGGGAAATTCTAGGGCATGATGATGTGAAACTTAGTGGTGGATTCTGAACCGTTGAGATAGATGTCAATGCGATCCCAGTCTAGCGGCCAGGATGTGGTGCTGGTGGTGATGCTGCTTTGATCGCCTTGGGTGTAAACACAAGAGACCGCGATATTGCTCGCACAGGGATAAGGGTCCATGTTTTTTATAGCAGAATTAATGTTTTTGAGACCCTTATAAGCAAACAAAGTTATAACTCGTATTTCTGTGGTCTGAATGACGTAAGCGAAGTTAGAAATCTGGCTATTGACAATCCTCAAGACATTGGGGTAGTTCGACCCTGTGTTATACAAATCGTTGATTATGTTGAGGCCGTAGTTCGAGAGAACACTCCTCTGGTAAATAGCGCTGACGTCTCTCGTGAAGGAATATGTCAGACTCGATGGGGCAAGAGATTTTGTAAATTTAAAATACATTTGGTAAATATAATTCATATGTGAGCTAGCTGCTGGAAAGTTGAGGTTGCTGATGTAGACAATAGCCTGGACACTTGCAGGGAACAAGTTAGACGAGCTGGGAGAAGCGACTGTAATTTTGAGGTAACTTGTTGTGATTGTATAGGAGCAAGTCACCACAGTTACACCCACTAAGCAAGATGTAGCTGAGTTGAAAGAAGCACTTGTTGATATATAAGGGGATAAATAAATATCCAAGTAGGAGCCAGTACTGCTGTCAGGGGGAGTGAAGTATATGCTGATTCCAGTGTCTCCGCTATTCTGAATCAGGATTTTATTGCTTTCTGTATACACTTGGTCGTGTACGGAACTTAATATACTGTTGTTTGTTGTGACCGCAGTTATAATAGAGCTAACATTATAATAGAGCGGGTTCGTGACACTAGCAATATTGGCATAAGTATCGATGTAAGCAGTTATCTGGATCGACGGATTGACAATCAATGCTTTGAGAGTTATCACGATATTTGCGGAGGCAGGCATAACACCGAAATTGGAGACCGTCAGAGTGGTAAGAGTGTAGTTATAGATAACAAGATTGGTGGAAGCTGTGGAACAGTTTGCATAAGCACTTCCGTAAACAATATTGAACGCAGGGATTGACAGCACCAAAGCATAGCCAGTCGGAATGTCATAGGTAGAAACAATAGAGATTCTGACATATTGCACAGTACTGTTATAGAATTGGATGGGGTCAATGATTGTAGTAGTGCCCATGAGAGGGATGCCCAGGCTAATGGTAAGGGGAAAGTATGTGGTGGCGATGGGTAGCGACTGCTCATAGCTTTCGTAAGGATTCATTGAGTTATAGGGGAGGCTATACACCGAGAAGGCAGAGGATGAGCGGGAGAAGGGGTTTGAGATGTCGGTAATCTGGATCACGAAGCGTCGACCCACCACAAAGGATTCGTTGAAGTTGACAATAATTATATTTGGGGTCAGTATAGTACGGAAAAGGATGATTGGGGCCGAATATAAGGAAGAACCCCCTGAACTGAGATATAAGGGGTCATTCTCGGCAGTTACCACAGAGCTGCTTTTGAAAGTGAATGGATCGAGTAGGACGAACTTAACGCGTGACATCGAGGCTACAAATATGAAATGATAAATCAATAATGTGTAACTTGAAATAATTTTTTATTATTTTATTGTTTACTTTGCACAGCTACTCCGATGTTGATGTTGCATCGAAAAATACTAGTTGTTCCTGGCAGATTCGAACTCAAGGTATTAAGCGCAGTTACAGTAAGATTATATGCCTGTCTCCCCTGATACATGACCTGTCCGAAATTCCAGTTCTGCTCATACACTATGCTGTTCCAGCTTATCGTATAAAACTAGATGCTGTTGGACAGCGTGCCGGTGGTTGGAATCACGTTTGTCAAATCGAGAACGATTTGAAGGTAGTATGCGGTCCCCGCTGCAAGGAAGGAGGCGGCATCAATGACAACCGTGACTGTGGCATTGATATTCGGGTTAACGCTAGAGACTGTGAGCTGGGAGATGGTGAGATTGGAAGCAGATTGGAAGTTCTGGCAGGTCAGGGCGATGCTGGAATTGGCAAGTTTACACGAAGTTGGCAAAACTGCTGAAGGGTATGAGTTGAGCACAATGAGAAGGTAGCCGTTGGTTGGGAGGGTTTTGGAGAGGGTGAAAGGAATAAGATAGACGGATGGAGAGTTCTAAGTGTTTGGAGAGAGTTAGATAGGTCCAGCAGGTGCAAGAGTCAATGCGACGATAAATAAAGCCAATAGGAAGGGAAATACTTTATTCATTGGTATATACCTCTATATTAATATAATAAGCTTTATATAAATATATATATATATATTTTGTAAATAATATATATTTTTGAATGGATATCTGGATCAAGTGAGTATTAACTAATTAAGTTAAATAATTTAATGGGAGGAAATCGTTGGTTTATTAATAAATGCTTTATTGATACTGAATTCATTTCTTAGAGTTCCAAGAAGAACAATTCTACATTGCGGAAAAAATAAAAGCATTTAAAATAAAATACATAGAAAATATATTATATGCATTCGACCAGTATCATCAATCTTGAAATTAATGATTGATCATTTATGAAAATCTGTCAGCACACATCAAAGTTTAAACCTTGACCTCTTCGAAAAACACATTTAAAAATTGTGAGGTAAAAAACCCATAAAATTATCGATTAAAAAAAAATAGATAAGCAATTATCTTCTTAAATATTAACATAGAATGATATTAAAAGAAATACATTTGATAGTATATAAAAAAATTATCGAAATCATATAAGGATATATTTTTTGGAAGGGGGTGTTTTTAAAGAAACTTTCTTTAATAGGGGAAATTCCTTAGTTCCACCGACTGTATCGACCTGTGTGACATTATTATTATTATTTCTATTATTTTCTATTAAAATATTACCAGTATCACACTTCCTAGAATTATCATTTGTATTGTTTTGATTGCAGTAATATTTGTTGTTATTTTATTTTTATTTTTAAAACTGTTCAAGGCTGAAGGTTAGTTCCATATCTAATTGTTGTTGTTACAAATGCTTATATTATCCTCCAAAGCAAGTTGGATGATGGTAATGCTGATTAATTTTGGTTTTGTTTTTTCTTATAGTTTTGCCTCTGTTCATTAGATTGTGCAGTTATAATCTTGAAATACCGATTTCATTATTTACTGCATTCATAGTACTATCACTATTATTGGCGTTATGGTCATCGTTTGCTTATTCCTGAAGGCTTGGTAAATATTCTAAAAGATTACTCACAGACCTTGTAGTATTAATTCTTTTAATAGTTCTCCCTCGATTCACGCTACTATTATTACACATACCTGAGCTTGCTAAAGTAATGTAATTGAAAGAGTTGTTTTTATTCTTCAAATTATTATTGATGGCTACAATGGGGGCACTGTCTTGGGGCTTTGACCTCAAATGACTAGCAAGATTTCTATTTTCATTCTTACCACATTCTTAAAGTGGATCAGTATCGACTTTTCTCCGATTAATATTCATGTTATTATTATTAATAGCATTGTTGCTATTCAAGTCATCAAGTATCGATCTGTGATCAATCATTAGAGAAGTATTATTGCGATTGAGACCTGGTATTGTCATCTTGTTTTTTATTTTTCCAACTTCGGTAACCTTAAGAGTCTTCATAGATTTTGGCTCATTGATAAATGTGTTGACGTTAAGGTCGAAGAAATCGGGTGGGAAGTTCGGATGTTGACGACTTAACTTCATGAGTCTGGTAGACGGAGTTTTGGAGAAAACGGTGGGAGTGGGAGACAGAGAAGGGAGTCTTGTAACATCGCAGCTCGAAGCTTTTACCTTGGGTGTTCGTGATTAGAGATGGTGAGTAAAGGATGCTAGATTTTGGGATTGACATGGAAGAGGCTAAAATATATTTGAGTTTCTTCGAGAAAACATATATATGTAGGTTTTTTTAAAGATATATATTTTTTTAACAATTTAATCATATATTAAGTATAATATAAATTTATTCCATAGTCTATTATTTTATGTTTTTTAAAGGAAAAGGATTGGATCGTGTAAAATTAATGACATGTTTTTTTTAATACAAAATGATACATCTAAATGATAATAATAATAAAATTCGCTAAATCCATAAATTATATGTATTTGTATCTCAATTAATACTAATATATATTTTGAATTTATATTTGAAAAATATAATGTTATTATCTAGTTTTTTTATTCCATAAAATATAATTATTCTTCCAAACAATAATAATAATATTGAAAAATTAAAAAAAATACATATAATACTTTTCTGTAGAAATATATACATAAAGTATTTTATCAGGAACAGTCGAACTTTCTTTACTAGCAGTCTATCATAATAAAAATCCTATTTTTTACATTTCGATCAGATACTCTTTTATTTCATTTATTATTCATATCACATTATCAAATAAGAATACAGTATCACCGAAGAATCTTGTTTATCTCATTAATAGGAAAATAAGAAATAAAATAAAAATAATGGTAATGCATAATAAAAACGATAATAATCTCAATTTATGTATGTGTTATATATATGTCAAATCAACTTGAAACAAGCCCAGCAGGCATGGTGCTCGTGATAGTCTCTAAGGGTTGAAATCCTAACTCCTCTGCAGGAATACCGAATTCCACCAGTTTCGCCTCGTAGACTCGAATAGCATCGTTGTAAGCCTTCGTGGCGTGATGAATGCTGTACTGCAGATTTTTGATAAGGCTATTTTTCGTCTCAATCGAGCCTTTGATACGTTCCTTAATTTGGTCTACATTCGCAGGATCGAGGGATGTTTGTTGCAAAATCTGCTGCAACTTGCCATCACTATCTTCGAGCTGGTCGATCAGCGACATCAGCTTCTGACTGAGCACTCCGTTGTAAAGACTTGAATGCTTCTTGACTTCGTTTGCGATTCTCTCGAACTTCTCTTAAAGTTATTTTTTCTCGCTGGTAACCTTGACAAGTCTCTCATTGAGTTCACGAGAGTCTTTTTCGAGTTTCAATATTTTTTCTTTGAGATTGTGGTATTTGCTCTTGTAATTCTGCAGGGAGTTTTTATGTTTCTCGAATTGTTTCAATAAAGTTTCGAGCTTTTTACATTCTCTCCGTAAAAGTTCGAGAGGACCTTTAAGCTGCTCATTCTGGTCCTTCATGTCCTCGATCTGTTTTTTGTTCACCTCTGACTCCTCGTTAATTTTCTTGATGACCCCTTTGTGTTCTCGGATCAGGTTGAGATTATCCCTCGTGATGTCGTTATAATAGGCCTTCAGCTCCATGAAGTCTTCCTCATGCTTATTGATGAGTTAGTTGATGTGCAGGTTTTTGCGTTCTTAGACCTCGTGGATTTCGACTTTGAGCTTGAGATCAAGCTCTTCTTTGAGTCTCGTCAGCCTCTCCTCGTACTTCTTCTCGTCCTCGGCCAGGTTCCTCTGGTGCTCCTTCTTTAACAAATCCTATTTGCTGCGATGGTCCCCTTCGAGGATTTCGCATTGTTCGATGTATTTTTTCTAATGCTCGATATGTTTCTTCTTGAAGTCATGCTTGACATTCTTCATCGCCTCTATGCGTTTGTTGAAGTGTTCGTTCTCGCGTGTTTTTGCGGACTCTCCGTCGTTTTAGATGTCGATGTTGGCTCTCTCCTCCTCGTACTGCAGGTGCTTCACCTTCTGCATATACACCTTCACTTCTACAGTGTGGTTTTTCTAGAGGTTTTCGGCTTCAGTCTCGGCGTTGAGGATCTGAAGTTTCAGCTCCTCGATTTCAGCCTCGGTATTCTGGTAATACTGCTCGACCATGTCCCTGTCCATCTGGATGTAGTTGCGCTTGCTTTTGAGGTCGCTAACTTTTTATTTGTTGAGGTTGAGGGTCTGTTGGAGGTCGGAGGCCGCCATTTTGATGAATTCGTCATCAGGCTCTTCCTATTTCTTTGGTTTTTTGGGCCCCATTGTTTAATTTTTATTGTTTTCGAATGACAATCTATTATTTTTTGTTATATTTTTTTTATTGATTATAAGTAATGTGATATATATTTTATATTAGTTCTTGTATTTAAAAAAATTAACAAATTCGTTGTCTGTCGCTATTTTCCAAAAATAAGTTATATATTTTTTAACAATAATAGAACAGGGCACATAACATCTGTTCATTTATATATGTATTATATCATATAATATTTTTTACTTCGTGTCTACTCGAAATATTATTATCAGTTATTTACTAAGAACTATATTGCCTATTCACATATATCCAATAAATTATAATTTTTCAAAATAATGGCAAAGTGTCTATTGTTTTTTTTTGAATTTTATATAATATTTAAAAAATACATAAAAAAATCTAGAATAAGCAAAATAAAATGAATAATAAAGCTTTCGTAATAAAACCCAGAGGACTTGGCCAACCTTTACTTTCCCCGGAATCCAACACTTATAATTAAGCACAATAAGGACGAGTACAGATTGTCCAAGCAGCCAACGGATATTTAGCAGTATCATCCACCAATACAAAATAATAAATATATCATCAATATCTATACATCTCGATGCAATCCACATACATTTTTCTAAACTTATGCAAAATCTAATTAATATTCTCACAATGCAGATTAATATGTTTTACTAAGCACTAAAACTGCTCTGGAGTTTTTTCCACTTCAAATCCCAATGCGAAGATTACGCATATCTCTCATTAGGTTTTATGGCTTTGAATGTATTGTGGGCTATCACATCCATTTGGGGCTTCAAAAGCATCAGCAGTCGAAATTCTAGGTAAAACACAAAATATTCTCACTCAAATAAACGATCCCTCCCAATTTTCTATGTATCTATGATCAATTATTTGACTCCTCCCACAGAAACATAACAATCTTTGTCTATACTGTGATAGCGAACTTAGTCCTCAGAATTATTATGTACATTATATGCGGAGTCATCATGAAAGGAGCAACAGACTATTATGTAATTGACCCTGCTCAACGATCAAGTAATATTTTTTTCTAATAATTTCACTAAATACGCAATCACATAAATATTTAATGTTAATATCAGATATTGTGTGTAACGCTATCTATCCTAGTTCCTTATTTATTCTCCAAGGCTGTCTAGAAGGGCTTGTCTGTTTAGCAATCCTAATGCTATCGAGAGGCGTTGCTCTTTACGTGGCTCGTATTAACCAAATTATCTTCTAATGTGCAATCCTTTACATATTTAACAATTTTTATATCATTATTTTCTACAAATTATTAAATCACACAGAATGGGAAGCTTCCGAAGTCGATAAATTTGTCCCCAAGACATTTGCTAATTTGGAATAATATTGATCGAAAATACTTCAACATATACATGTTTTGTAAAATTTTTAACAAAAAATAGTTGTTTTATCAGTTTATCTTGTTTTTCTTATTTCATTTTCATTTTTTTAAAAAACATAAAATTAGTAAATTACAGATGGCAATCATAAATATTTATCTCTTGACAATTAGCCAAATTAAAAGTATTTTAAGGTTATAATATTTGATAATTTTGTCTCAGGCTTGTTCACACTTAGAATATTATATTTATTTTTGTAAAATATTCAGGTACAGTAAATTTACATACCTATATAAAACTATAATACACTCACTGATTAAATCTTGAAATATATACAAATATATAAGAATTATATTTATAAAGAAATATAATTGTTGATGATGTAAATGCCCCTCTTTTTTATAACTATAATTTGCGCTAATAAAATACTAAATATACAATTAGAGCAGACAAACTAATCATTAATGTTAGGTATACATAAACTGCCACCATTTACCAATGAGAAATCTCCATCGATCAACGAAGCCATTTTTGATAGTCTTCCTGCTCTCGGAATGGAGCAGGGCTTTAATCACTCCAATAAAGTTGTATTTGATGGGATCCTTTAACTTGCTGTGCTATCGTGCAGTCATTGAGTTTACGATCATGTAGAGTTGATAGCTCAAGAGATTCCCAGCAAAGAATGCGAAGAATATTCCACAGCCAAATAAGATTGCCAAACGAATAATAAACTATAGAGATTAAGATATACACACATATTTATATAGAATAAACACAATTTAAAATAGAGAGGCAATATATTCCAATATTATTATTATTATTGTTATTGTTGATTCATTATATTATTGCTTATTTTGTTATTATTTTGTTATTAATGAACGATTTGTTATTTTATTAGGTTTTTATTGCATTTTATAATAATAGATAGAAAAAAATAAAAAAAATCGGTACATAAGTGGAGTAGAATTCTGTAAACAATTCCCAAGCCAACTGCCCTCTTATATACATCCCATAGATCGCTACCAAATTAGTGGTTGCTATCAGATACACATAGAACACGTATCCGAAAAAATCTCGGTAATTATACTTTCCCACGCATTGTCCAATGTACACGCAGTGATGATCGCGAATGTATACTTTGTGGCCGCATCGCCAGCATGCTGGGGACGAGTCCCGTTCTTGCTTATTTCTGGGTTCGGTGGAGATGGTTGAGGAGTAGTAGAGACTCCGGATGCCCAAGAAGTGGATGAGAGTTACGAGGAAATTGTTTAGAGGGCTCGAGGGAAAGTTTCGGTCGTAAAGGTCGAATATGAGGAAATAGTACGAAATTATCATAACTGTTAGCTGGAGGACCGGTACGAAGTAACGAAGCTTTGGTGGCATGCGTGAATAAGTCGGATAATATTACTTATCAATAAGAATACCGTAATGGACTTAGTTATATTTGCTTCTCTTGAATATTATTTTATATTATTTATTGAATATACATATATTTCATACACCGAGCCTCTGTCATGGTTCCAAACATATATATATATAGAGTGTGTAATAATTTTATTGATGTATTATATGTATATATATTTATATTTGATTCTAAATAGATTGCATTTTGTTTATACTTGTTAAAATAGCTATAGTTTTTATTAAACAAAAACGATTTTGAATAAGTTTTATTTCTCAATATTCAAGGATTCAAATCAATCAACAAAAATCGATCTAAATACAAATAAATATATTTTTGTTTTTACATCCCTTACATACTAATTGTCTATAAACAACTATAAGTAATAAAAATAGTAAAATTACTTTATCAGTAAAAAATATAACAAATATAAGATACTCATACATGGATAAAGTAGTTTTTTTAAAAAATGATTAAATCCATAATTTAAACATGTATATATTGTAAAATGTCATATTGTATTAGGGGATATTTTTTATGTAAAAAATGACTTCATCACTCACGCTAATTACATTTCTAGACGATCATCATTTTGTTATTAAAATATTCAATATTTGTTGATACTTTTGTTGTTAATCTTACCTCTTTTGCTGGTTTTCTCATTATAAGTATGTATATCTATCTATGAATGTATATATTTTTAATAATCCTTAAAAAAAAACATAAATATTTATTTCATCATCAGAATAGTTGATTTTTTTTTTAAGAAATATAGATTTCTTTTCGAATTTTTTTTTAATTCAGATATTTAAAAAATATTGATAGTATACTATTAATATTAACTCTTGCATATAATAGTATAATAGATGCATATAATCTTTATAGCTATAGATCGATAGAGTATTTTTCGAAATAGAATTCACACATAAATCACTCTATATTTTATTCTATATATTTTTTACAAATTTTTATTAAATATACCATTTTCTTTCCCTCCTATTCAAAATATATACATATAAATATCTATAAAGTCAATACAGTATTGAAGTATAGTTTTTATCATGCATCTTTTAGTTTTGGAATGGGGCTGTCACGAATTTCGTGA
This sequence comes from Halesus radiatus, assembly GCA_022606495.2. NCBI lineage: Eukaryota > Metazoa > Arthropoda > Insecta > Trichoptera > Limnephilidae > Halesus > Halesus radiatus. The sequence goes on along the minus strand of JAHDVE020005049.1, from coordinate 496 downwards.
TCAAGCGTTAGGTAATAAATAATTAAGTAGAGAAAAAAGAATAAGGTAAAATATTAAAATTCTGTATTTTGTTTATTATGTCATACAGGCGAGACCAATAGTCATCATCTCAATATTTTTATTTATTTATTTATGGAATCCCACTGGTTGTCCAGAGGAAACTTCAGATTAACCTGTTGTTTGCGAGGCAAGGCACAGGCTGAAGTTAAATATATATCATCTCAATATTAAAATTATTAATACCAACAGCATTAGTAATAATAATAATAAACTATTCGCCAAAACTATCAGTATATTTGGTTAATAACTCTCAAAGGAAGAATATCCGGTGGAGTCTCGACGCCATACTTCCTCATTCAAGCGAAAGGATAACTTTAACAATACCGCTTCGCCACAAAATCTAGTACGACGAGATCGACTAATACATACGACCTCAAGCCAGTAACCACCACTAAACTCTTCCGCAGAACTAAAGACTATTTTGTATTTGACCATT